>VZTL01055805.1:13529-38063 GCA_013400535.1 Scopus umbretta | reverse complement strand
GGCTTGGCAAGCTCCTCTGCCAGCTCCCTCAGCACTCTGGGGTGGATCCCATCTGGCCCCATAGACTTATGAGTGTCCAGGTGTCATAGCAAGTCATTAACTTCTTCCTCCTGGATTGTGAGGGGTTTATCCTGCTCCCCGTCCCTGTCTTCCAGCTCCTGGGGGTGGATACCGTGGGGAGAACTGGTCTTGCTATTAAAGACTGAGGCAAAGAAGGCATTAAGTACCTCAGTCTTTTCTTCATCCCTGGTGACCATGTTTCCCTCTGCATCCAATAAGGGATGGAGATCCTCCGTGGCTCCCTTTTTGCTGCCAATGTACTTGTAGAATCTTTTTTTATTATCTCTTACAACAGTGGCCAGATTGAGTTCTAGCCAGGCTTTCACCTTCCTAATTTCCTCTCTGCACTTCCTCACCTTTGAGAAAAGGGGTCCATCCCTCCCTTTCCCTGCTGCTACCTCTGGTGTATGTAGGATGGTGTGCTACACTCATGCAGTTCACTGGTGTGGCAGAAGATGGGTCCTGGGTAGTTTTTGGTGGGTTACTGAACTGAACTGAACTGCTAAGCTAAGGGGGTCTACAAGTGCCAAGACCAGTTCAAGAAAAACCTAGGGAATTTCCCTTATGCAGACCTTTCCGCTTTTCTGATTCACTGCCTAAATTTGTCTCTGGAAACACCAGGAACTCTTTGAAAGAATTTATTCCGTGGTGATAAAAGTGGCAGAACTGTTCTGTAATTTTGCCTTTATTCACTAGATACAGATCAGCGTTTTTCTTTTTTCCTCAAGTCTCCTTTATGTTGTGGGATTGTCTAATGACAAGCTCTTCAAAGGAGAGAAACAATATTCTTACGCACATGGAAGCCTTCCATTGTTTCCCCTGCTGATCCTTTGGCTCGATGCTGCGTTCAAGGAGTAATTATGGGAAGTCAGTGCTCCTCTTCCTAAACATAAACTAGGTTGAACTGCACTTTTCCTGTCTGCTATTGTTAGCATTAGAAAATTGCTGTGTACCAAGTCAGTCATGGAAAAGGAAAAGCAGGACAATTAGCGTTTTTTTTATGGCTGAATGCAATGCCTACTTTTTCACCTGCTGTACATGGGATTGTTTCTCAAATAATCTTAATGAGAGGGATGATTTAATTCCCTTTAATGAAATAATATGGGGAAATAAAGCAAACAGGTTTAGGTTCTGGTTTTTTCTCAGTAACGACTTTGTCTTTCAGACCAGTGTTAGTCCATGAAGGGAGCAGTTGTATGTTTGTTCAGCAAGCACGGTAAGGACTTTTTCAAACTTTTATAGTCTCTTTAGTTAACATCATTATTAAATAATTTGTCCTTAACCTTCTCTGTTTTGCCACAGATAAGTCAGTGAAATAAAGTCAAACTTAGAACCATATAAGTAACTAGTTTCTATATTTCTTAGTGCCTTCTTGCTTCAGATCGAGATAGTTAGGTGAAAGTCAGAGCAAAAGGGGGAAAAAAACCCAAAACTTAGTATTTCTGGATATATTTATTTGCAGCAAAGAATTAGTATAAAATATGTGTCAGAGAAACGCATCATACAGTTGCATACTATTACAGAGATTCTTACTATAGATTTCTTCTTTTCAAGCCTGGATAGTTGGAATGAAGGTTTTCCTGCTACTAAAATTTTCTCTACTGATGTGTCCTGGGGATTTTGTTATTCACAATATTCTTGCCAATGCAAGGAATTTTCACTGAGGTCAGAAAAAGTGTTTTTTTAGGACAAGTGTGAAATATCGTATGGAAATTCCTAGTACAGAGGAAAGAATTTAATTCTGTGTTTGGAATTAGATTCAAGCTTTTGTTTTCATTGTTTAAAAGATACTTCAAGAGCAATATTAATTTTCCGAGTCACACATCTAGTTGTCAACTCTTTTGAAGACTGTCGCCTTTTAAAAGATTTATCTTGTGACATAGCAGTATATTTCTGAGTATCAGATATGGCTGATATGGGCCCATGAGATTAATCAACTTAATCTAATTTAATTTTTTTTTCCGTTTGTTTCTGCTTATAAGGAAGGAGATTTATAAGGTATCCTTATACCTTATAGGTGGAGGCATGTATCGTTCCATAACATGATTCAGAGGAGCATATCATCCTTTTGATTAGGGTAAGAGAATTTTTTTTTTTAATTCACAAAGACAGTGAATGATGATAAGCATTCTGGAAGGACTTTTGGGTTAATGGGGCACGAAAAAGTATAAGCTTTCCACAGAGAGATGAATAAAGTGATTGTATTTACTGCGGCTAAGCAATGTATTTTAAGAATATCTAGTACTGCTATTCAAAAATGCTCTTTTAATAACCTTCTTGTGCAGATAAGCACAGGCCCATGTGAATGTCAAAAGTAAGGAGTCCTTTTCCGCGTGGAGGTGCTCAGTTTTAGAACTGAAATCTCCCTTGTTGTCTGTGCGCTGGGGTGCCATTTGGTCTTTGTATCTTAGAGCCTAAAGTGAATATTCAGCAGTTCTATAGGGATAAGGAGTAAAACCCTAACCCAGCTGAAGTCAGCGGTTTCACGTTGATCTCGTATACAGTCTAGAGTATTCCTTTCTTTTTCTTTTTCTTTTTTTTTTCTTTTTGAGTCAAAAAGAGTTGTTACAGTCCTTCTCAGGTGCTCAAACTGTGTGTACTGTGTACACTGAGCTGGAAGAGCATTTCCTGGCATAGTATGAATGGCTCTGAAGACGTTCGTCCCATCTAAACTTCCCGGCCAAACTGTAAGAAACTGGAAGGGCAGTGAGAGGAGAGGGTTGAAGCATGCCACAATAAGCTGTTTGAGGCAAACACGGTGCTTCCTGTGGTGCTAAAGTAACACCAGTTTTACAGCTATGGGACACATGGGATTACTTGTGAAATCTTCCTGACATTGGAAGATTTCAACATTATGTAGGTTAGATTTGCATGAGAGCATAGTTTATGTATGCAGCCTGTTGTTTTAAAGTGGAGTGTAATGACTTACCCATTGCCTGGCTGAGGGCTCTTTTTTAATGTTAAACACCCATGGAACTACGGTGGAAGCAGCCTCAGTTGGCCACATTTCTGAGAAAAGTACATCACAATAGAACATTAGTCATCCTTGCTTGATAAAAACAAGAAGGGTGAATGAAAAAGCTAGCACAATGTAGAGCTCTCAAGAGCAGCTTATACTGAAAGAGCTGCCTTTTTTTTTCCCTCCTTTTAAAGAGTGTTTGTGTGAAGACACTGCTGCTACTTGAAAGCCTCTCAGTTTTAGGTTTGAAAAACTACAGACTCCTTGGGATTGCAGGACCTGTAGCAATGGTTGACTCAGCCCTTTATCCTTTGGAAGAAGAGAAACAAAATCCTGGCTTCTGCCATGGCATGAGGCATCTGATGTGTCCTTGAAAACAACAAGTAGAAAAGGTCTGTCTGCTCTGTGTGAACACTCAAGAGCACATAGCATTTTCTGGGTGAGCTGGGTTTTTGTCCTGAGTCACTACATTCTTCTTTTTCCATAACTGTGCAGTTAGCTGCTGCCTTCCAGCATGTTACACAGTGCAGTTGCATTGCATGTGAACAGTGTTTGGAGCACATGAAAGACCCTTTAAGTAAGTAATAGCCACCAATTGCACTATACTGAATAAATGATGTTAGTCTTTCTCTATTTCTGTGTGCAATAAAGAGCAGTTTTCCAGGATTGATTAAATGGTGCAATGACCGATGTTAGGATCTGTTGGGCTGTATGTAGATCTCAGGGAAAAAAAACAGATCTGATGACTTATGGAAAGACTTTTGCTTATTAAAAAACCCAATAGAGTTGGTTTTAGAGTTTCATTGCTGTTGGCAGAAAAAATAGAAGGAACTCTAGATGCAAAAGAATTATTTGAGCACTGGGTGTTAGCTGGGTGTCATGATTTAACTCCAGCCGGCTAAGCACTGCACAGCTGCTTGCTCACTCCCCCCTGGTGGGGTGGGGGAATGAATCTGAGGATTAAACGTGAGAAACTCGTGGGTTGAGGTAGATACAGTTTAATAAATAAAGCAAAAGCCATGCACACAAGCAAAGCAAAACAAGGAATTCATTCACTACTTCCCATCGGCAGGCAGGTGTTCAGCCCTCTCCAGGAAAGCAGGGCTCCATCATGTGTAACAGTGACTTGGGAAGACAAAACACCATCACGAATGCCCCACCCTTCCTTCTTCTTCCCCCAGCTTTATATGCTAAGCATGACGTCATATGGTATGGGATATCCCTTTGGTCAGCTGTCCCAGGTCTGTCCCCTCCCAACTTCTTGTGCACCCCCAGCCTGCTCACTGGTGGGGTGGGAAGCAGAAAAGACTTTGACTCAGTGTAAGCACTGCTCAGCAATAATAAAAACATTAGCAACACTGTTTCTAGCACAACCCCAAAGCACAGCCCCATACTAGCTACTGTGAAGAAAATTAACTCTACCCCAGCAAAAATCAGCATGCTGGGCCATCAGGATGGTAATGGTTTCTGTTTCTTTTTGTAAAATAATGTATCAGTCAGATGTTAGCCAGCATTGCAGGAAAGTGGCAAAAATGCAGGAGTAAAGAGACCCCAATGTACCTACCAGGTGATGCTCATAATGCTGAAGGCACCAAGCTCACACCTGTAAGTTCAAAGACTTAACACTTGGTCCTTCATTCCCACATTTGTTCATCCAACCTCTTTGGTTCTGTGGGCAAAATTTTGTGGTGGAAGTCACTTAAAATTGACTCATGAATTCACCAGGATATGAGGAATTCTTTAAGAATATGAAGCATTTTTACATGTAATATGATTTAGAAGTTTGCTTTTTTCTGTGTGACTAATTTCATTATAATTTCAAGCTGTGATGTTACACAACAGAGAGAATCACCCTCAGCTGTTACAGTCCTTTTATTCTCTGCCTCTTATTTGGTTTGCCATTGAAACTTTGGGACAAATGCCTCAAGAAATGGTGCAACAGTCTCTCTAAGGCTTTGGAGGCCTGGACAAAGCAATGGAGAAAACATGCAACGTGCAACTTATGCACTAGGGAATCATGAAGAAGACATTCAGTTATTGTTTTTTGTTTTCTGAGTAAAATTACTGTTGTAATTAAATGAAAATGCAGAACTCGGGCTTACGAGGTGTTCAGTGCCCTCTGCTCCTTCTGATGACAGTAGGTCTGAAGAGTGACAGGTTTGGTTTTTTTTCACTCCTCCCATGGCTGTGTACCACAGTGGCATTTTTTCCAATCCTGAGATGGTATTTAGATTAAACATCTGGAATCCAGGTCTCTAAATCTCCTTAAAAGACTAAGTTAACTCCAAGGCATATAATAAGGCTGTGAGGGCAAGCTGCTGCTTCAGATGAGTAGAAATATTGTTTAAAAGACCTATGTGTGTATCAGAAATTCAGGACTAGATTTGAGGCTTTCTTATTTATACTCCTATTTAAATACTCCTATTTAAAAATCCTGGGTTATTATTGGGCATGGTCTGTGTTTGTGTTACACTAAAATATAATTGACTATAAATGAGTCTTGACACATTGTCCTTTTTAGGAGGCCACTACTCTTTAAAGAAAACCTTTATTCAGTGAGTTACAAGTGGTATGTCCTAAAATATAAATTTCCAAATAAGGATTAGAATTTACAATATAAAATGATTTGGTTTATGCCCAAGCAAATAATAAGCTCACTTGTCTGATATTAGGCATTAAAGTAGGATTAACTAAAGGTGTCTTAAAAAAAAAAAGAAAAAAAGGAGGGTTCCTTGAATACAACTTCAGAAGGGCAAGGTTTTGTACTTTGTGTATGTTCCCTATACATTGGACTTTGGATGGAATGATAGTGCAAAAGCAGATTTTGAGAATGTCAAAGGGGAAATGTCAAAATTCCTTTCACTTAATTTTGAGAAGACGTGAGTCTTAGCTGCATGTCTTCAGTATGTCAAAGTTAAAATGCGGTTGCCTCTGGAATGAAGTCGACAACAAAGAGAGTGATTAGGCAGTATCACTGACCAGTTATTTATGCATCTCACCTTAAAAATCCACAAGGACGGAGACAGCCCCACTAAGAGTCTGGGCTGAAGCAGCCACTTGCAAGAAATGTCATCGGTGCAATTTCTGTTTCGGAGGAATCGAAGTTGATATTAAGCCTGCTGGCAACTGAACAGGTTCCACAAGTGTGTATATCACATGTTGCCTCCAATATCACTGGACAAATCTTATTGCTGCTTTTTATGCCTCTATCACTGAAAGTGAAAAAGAAGCGAGCCAGGGGAGGAGAGAAGGTTTGTCTTCACTGTTCTCACTGCTCTTTTTATGATCTTGCCTTTCAATCCTGGTGCTCAGAGAGCTGCAGAATGACACTATTGCTCAAAACTGGTTTTGTTCTTGGATTCTTCCCTTACTTAGAAACATAGCTTTTAGATGAAGGAGAAAACAACTATTTCTTCTACTAAAAATTAGCAGGCTGGAGTTAATTGAGGATGAAGGCAAAACTACAGAAAACTACTTAATGGAATGCATCTGAGTTTCCATGCCCTGTGTGGAAATGAGAAACCAAGAAAAAAATGTAGGTGTCACGCTATAGTGATCTGAATGTGGAAGATTCATTTCAGAGAATGGCTGGCATTTTTGGGGAGGGAAGTTTGTTTGTGTTTTTTTTTAATCTGAACTAAAATATGAGCACACTTGCAAAGTGAGCTTAAATCTAATGAAACAAAATGTGGGACCAAAATCTGGTAGTCAGCAATGAAAATAAAAATAATTTGTGACACAAATGCTTTCCATTAAAAAACCTCAGTGTGGTAGATGGATCTTGTCCTGTTTGAAAATATAAGGTCTTATATGTCTCTGCAAAATGCACAAAAATGGGCTCCTAGAATTTCAGTACTTTGACAGAGCCTTAAAAAGAGCTGAAAACAAGGGAGTCCTCACTCTAAACGTCAGCGACTTGGCAAGGCTTTGGACAGTTGGCATTAACATCAATGCTAGTGTTCAGCTGACATCCTTGTTCAATGTATCTTTCTTACTGCAACTGGCAAGGGACAAGAGCTATTGTGCCTGAAACTTTGAAAGCAATATTTAATTAAGTAAATTGATGTGCTCATTGGGAAACTGCAAATCATTTCTATGTGGCCTTTTTTTCTTTATTAAAGGCTCTTGAAGGGATGCCTTTAGCATTCAACAAAGTTCTATCTTTACAATAAGTACTTAGCAGTTTGCACGTTTCAGGGCTCTCTGTGCTCGGTTGGTATCAGGGGTGGAGTTTTTCCTTTAAAGCTATGCATTCTCCACCTATATCTTCAGGAAAAAATACAACATTAGATGGTGTTTGCCTTATGCTGAAGGTACAAGTCATCCTTCTTATTAAAGTCTGAAATGTTCTTCAGTTCTGCCTAAGGATCTGAATCAGGAAAAAAAAACCCAAAAACCCAAACATTTCAGTGGATTGCTTCCCCCCTGCTTTCAAAAATGTTTTTACATACACAGTTCTCATGGAAGTGAAAAGGAGAAAAATGCTAACATTTTGGAGGGGAAAACAATTGGCAGCTTGTGCAGGGAGATGTAATCATTATCCTCTGCTTGGGCCTCCTGAAGGAGAGGGAGAAACAAAAACGTGAACACTAAGGGGTTAACCACAGCACTGAAAGAAATTTTTCTATTGTTTCTCTATTAATATCATTCACCAACTTACCACTCATCACCTTTTCCAAGTAGTCTCCCTATAGCAACAAATGGCGCCATAGACAAACCAGATGCAATCTTGTCTCTGTTTTCTTTTCATAAGCATTTGCAAATTTGTTAAACAGAAAAGTAAGGGAAAGTGGGACAAAAATGTTTATTTTGTAGAAGCTGCACCAAGGAGCGTTGAGAACAGGGACTCTATTTTTGCTGTAACCCGCTCTTGATTTCCTTAAAGGAGTTGTTCTGTGTCATTGAAATGCATCTAGATTCCCTTCACAGCAATCTTGATGATCCTGAGCTTGTATTCTGAATGTTTAAAGCATGCTGTCAGAGCCCTAGGCCCAAAATTGGACTCTGTTCCTCCCCACCTTTAGTTTGCAGCTAATCTTAATCTCTCTGATTCCATAACACAGTAGTAGTTTTCCTCAGTGACATATCTGCACACAATTACTACATGCATGTTTTTCTGTCTGTAGTATGATAGCATGAATGCATGGACTGTTTTTTTTTTTTTCTAGCAATGATGCTCAAAGTCCTTAACTTTAAATCTTTCCTTTACTAGGCAAATCTGTTATTTTTTCTTAAAAT
This sequence comes from Scopus umbretta, assembly GCA_013400535.1. Classification (NCBI taxonomy): domain Eukaryota; kingdom Metazoa; phylum Chordata; class Aves; order Pelecaniformes; family Scopidae; genus Scopus; species Scopus umbretta. The sequence goes on along the minus strand of VZTL01055805.1, from coordinate 29,806 downwards.
GAAATCTATTGCTTTTCTCCTTTTTTGGCCCCTGAGTTGACTTTAAAAGATGGAAAGTATTTATCTTTCTTTACATGGAGAACAACCATATGCTTTGCTTGAATGTAGGTTATTTCAGTTTCAAAAAAAACCCCAACAAACAAAAAACCCAGACCCAAACCCAAACTGGGGAAAACAAAAAAGTCTCCACAAGATCAGTTAATTTGTATCTCTTTTCTTGCAGCTGAATCTGAGATGAACATAAATGCAGAGTGTCTTCACTATAATAGCAGATTTCTAGGTTTTTGCAATCATAAACAATTGTTATATTTATAAGAGTTACTTATTTTCCTTTGATGCATCTTTTTTATAACTTACGGAATTTTATATGAGCTGCGCAGACTAGGCTGTCATATTGTGCGTGAGTGCTCGTCAGCAGCCCGGGTAGAACTTCTGGAGACTGATCAGATGAGGAAGCCATCCTCTGCCATTCAATCACCAAACTGCAGCAAAGGTTAGCCAAAATGGATTTAGAACATTTGTTCTTCTGCAGCAGCAATTACTGTAGTTGTTACAAGGAAGTTAGATGATCATAAATGGGCGGAAGATCAGTTCAGCAATTGTGAATCCTTGCCGCTACTCATTTCTCAGTATGGAGCCTTGAATGAATGGAATTAGCTTGTGTTTCTTTAGAAAAAACTCAAAAAGCAATATTTTACATTTTATTTACATTTATTGCCACCAAGATGCAGAAAAACTCATTAGTAAAAAGGAAATCAACATTAGTTCCTTGCTATCAAATGCACAACAATTATATTCAAGTTTTTCCCATCTCATTTGATGATTTGCATATATGTATGTGCACATAGGCTGCTTGGCCTATTTAAATAGTAATGGAAAGACCTGAAAATTTTATTGCCTTATATGTGAGATTTTTTTGAGAACTTCTGTCACCGCTTTGACCAGTGGGGAGCTTTGCCATGTGATGTTAGTGGACCAAGACTTTGCCCAGTGTTGCTAGCCCCTAATACTGGAAATCTGCCAAAAAGCCAGTCCAGTTTTCTGCCTGAAGTTGCGTTTGAGGTATCTGTGGCTCTTGGTGATGAACAGGGGGAAAAAAAAAACCTTATGCTTGGATTTTTCCTGACTTTTGAAGAGCATCTTGTCTCCTTATCTGTTGCAGACTGTGCTGTAAACACTTCTTTAACTGCTTCCAGAGCTCGTTTCTACAGGCACAACATTTGGCTATGCCATTTGATTACCGCCAAAACAGAGGAAAGCAGTCTTACACAGTCACTTTGTTGCCTGCGTTGTACTCTATTATCATCCAGCCAGTGTTTACAGGATGCCACAGTTAACGCTGCCCAGATGCTCTATCTGTGGGAAACCTAGAAACCAGGCAGCACTGGCCACCAGTGTTTTCCGAATTTAACCGTCTTATCCGAGGTCTTGCTTGTTTGTGCAAGCTGGGGTCACCCTATGGGCCGGGTGCGCTGTCAGTTAGCCCTGACAGGAGATAGCACTGCTGAAGATGTTGAAGTTTGTGTTGTTTAGGCCACTTACGGCTTTTCAGCAAACATTTTAGAACAAAGTGATGCGGTTTCACTGGCAGCTCGTTGACCTAAGAGCGGTTTTTTTAACGTAAGACTATGATAGGAATACTGCCTCTTCTCTAACTTCAGGAACATTTTATGCAGTTGCTGGCAAAGTGCTTGGATATTGCAAAAGTTGCATGGTTTCCAGAAGATAGACTGTAAATGGTATTTAGCCTGTGTTTTCCTTTGGGCATTATTTTTGTGTTTGGGTGTACATTTTTTCCATTTTACTATTTCACACACGTGCTGATTGACTACTAAAATCAGGCATATCAGCTTTCTTAGAACAGCTTGCTCTTAAGGAACACACAAAAAGCCATTTTCTTATAATAGATTTTAGAGAGCATATATCACACTCGCGTACCTACTAATCCTAAGAATTGAAGAAGTAAACCCATGTTCAGCCATGCTGAGGGTATATTGGAAGTAAAATATACAATCAAACTATGTAGTGTCATTATAAATTCATGCTAATGATATCTTGCTGAAAAGAGTTAATATTTTTCATAAAGTAAACACTTCAGAAATGGTTGCATTCCACCAAACGCATATCTGGAGTTTAAAAAATGTCAACAATTTGTAGCACCTCTGTTCATTTCCTACAAATCATGTAAAAGGCACAGAAATCTCTGGCCTAGATGACTTTTAAAAATTGTATGTCTCTTACTATGTTTTTTTTCCAATATGTATTTAAATTTCATCATCCCTTTTTTGAAACTTTTTTTTAACCGGGTTCTTTGGAGTTGTGTATTTCTATTTAAGAAAGGTGGGGTTTTTTTGTTTGTTTCCTGAGGAATTAATGTTTAATTTCCTGTATATTTTGACCTTCTTACACAAGAAACTTTTGTGTACAACACAGAAGCGACCCCATTAGCCGAGGTCCTACTATACTTTTAAGCACGTGAATGGACTTTTTTTCCTTTAAGGGCTGGAGGTAGGGTTCTTTTAACTGCTTCATATCCACATTCCAAAACCTATTTAAAAACCTGAGTCTAAAGTCCAGCTGACAATGAACTCTATTTTCAGCTAAAACCCCCTCCTCCCCCGCTTCGCCACACACTGTTTCTGCTGCTGGTCCACTTGTGATAAAGACCAAAACTGTTGTTTGGCTGACATGCAGAAGGAGTTGTTTATCAAAAGGAGGCTATTCTAGGAGGATATGCTCTTTAAACAGAACAATGGGGATTTTGAAGATAACCAAATCAGTACTACATAGGTGTTAGATCTGTTTTAAATTGTTTCTGTGTTGGAAAGTAGGAGGGGGCCCGGGTATTTGGCTTTGAATCCCTGGCTTGCAAGTGTGAAATGGCTAAATCCAAATTAGCTGCCAACTGTGCTTTGTACTGCAGCTCATGTGCATCTACAGGGCATGAGCACAGCACCTGGGGAGGACAGCACTGGGGGTGCCGGGAAAGGGGCCTCAGAATATCCAATTTCTTTTTATGATCCAGCTGTAATTTATGCTTCACCCAGGGTTTTTTTTCAATCCATCCTTGGTGCTGCCTAGTTCAAATGGCAGTTCCCGAAAGCAGACCTACAGGTAGAGTCATCTTTTACTAGTTAGATCAGGTTATAGACACGTACCCATTCTACTGATATAAATTAACTGGTTTCTGGACATGCAGAGAAGAATCAATAGCTAGTAAGTGGAAGGAAAAACCAAGGAACCTCATGGGAAACTTAGGTCTGTACAGAAGATCAGCAGATGTATGTGATGCAGTTTTGTTTGCTCATCCCTTAATCTCACCAAGAATAAAAGTGACCTTCAAAGGCAAGGGAGAGAAACATTACATTTTCTGTCAAGTCCTTAGATGGCTGTTTCTCTTCTAAGCTATGACAGTTCCTAATTTTCTCTAGTGAAAGCTTTTCTTCAAGTGTTTTCTCAGATATTCATGTTATTTTGAAATAACACCCTAATACCTGTCACCAGGTCCAACTGAAAATTTCCCTTTCTCACTTACTTGCAGTGGTCTTTTGTAGTACAGTGAAGTTGTCTAAAAATCTCTTTCCAAAACTAAAAAAGTAAAGATTACCTATAAATAAAGAAGTATCAACTTCTTTTTCTTTTCTTCTTTTTTTTTTTTTGTTTTTCTTTTTCCTGGCTAACAGCCAATACTTATGCCTGTTTTCATATAATGCCTGTTTTCATAGAATTCATAGAATTTAATATAATGAAAAGGAGCAGAAAACTTTCTTCTTCTCTAGTGCTGATCATATGCAAGTGATTTATTTAAGGCCACACAGTGAATTGCTTGCAAGAGCGGGATGATTCTCTCTGCCAGTCATCTGGTTAAAGCTCAGCCTAAATAGGCTTGGATATTTACAAGGTGGTACAGGAGAACATCTAGAGGTGCCCACTTTTCCTGAAATGTCTGTTTTAATTGATTAGGGAAGGGGAGATGTCTTTTGTATTCAGCTGGTAGACATCTCCTGGCCCCAAAATTCAGGAATAATCTCTGTTTTCAGCTGTAAGTTATCTTACCTTCTCCCTCCTCCAATAAAAATGCAAACTTAAATTCTTTTAAGTGTAGAAAGGGCACTTCAGTGACCCCTGCCTAATATCACTGACACAGTTTGGCATTCTCACCTGAAGCCTGGATTTATTTTCTTAAAGATTCCCACTAGGTAAACCCCATGGAAAAACTAACCCTTGACAGCTCTTGTTGTTTTGACCATCACCTTTTATTGCCAAGGGTGATGATGTGGAGACTAGGAGAGGCAGTCCCTTTGTACTAGAGCCAGCCTTGCTGTTTGTTTTTTATTCTGTCCTGAAGTAATGCATTTTCAGAAGATGTATCGCACAACTAGGGAGAAAAAGTGACTCTGTGGTTATTCAGATAGAGGTAGGGATGCACTTTACGCAGCAAGGTAAGCGGCGTAGGCTGATTATTGCAGTAAGTTTTGCCAGAGGCAGCGCTGGCATGAGTGACAAATAATGAACCCTCTTCCGTGCTTGCTCGGAGTAATTGCGTTGCAAGGGGACACAAGTATATCTCGGTCAACAGTGGCAGCCCCGCAGTTTCCTGTGGTGGGAAGCCCTGGTGGAACTATGTGCCGTGCTCTGCTGTTGAAAGTTTGCAGACTGCTTCATAGGTGTGTTGCTTGGCGTTTAACTGAAATAGATCTTATAAAACCAAAATGATCCTATTTAACCAAAAACGGATTCCTATAGAGGGATGGGGTTTTAATTAGTGCGTCCCAGTACAGATTTAGGGGCCTATTGTTTGCCCTTATGTTTGAAAATGCTGCCCTTGACTTTTTTTTTTTTTTTAATCTTATCCAAGTCAAGAAACCATACTTCCATTTGGCTGTGTGGTTTTTGGCTTTGTTCTAATAATGCTTGACCTACCCACCTAGATTAACTGACTGGGAATAAGGGTTGTACCTAGTTATTGTAATAGCTCCTATACATTGACAGAGGTGACAGAAACCAGTTTTCATAACAATGTGAAGGGCAGAAACCCTGTTTAAGAGGAAATACATTCCCGTACTTCAAATACCAAACAATTTAATGGAGGAAGCATTTATACCTCGCTGTGCTGCTGGAGTCCAGTGAGCACTTACCTGTGTTGCGGGTACCCACATGCCAAAGTTTGCCAGCGTATGAGCCCAGCACATTGATTGCTGCTGCTTGAGCTGCGGACTCGCTTTGCTGATTGGGTGTTTGCTTTAACCACAGCGCTGGATGGAGCCTTTGGAGACTATCACAGTGTAAATAAATACATGTGTGTTTGTTTCTAGCCTGTTTAAAAAAAAAAAAAAAAAAAAAAAAAGGTGTATGTGTCAAAGAGGGGGGAAAAGCTGTTAAGGATTCATTTGCATGCCTTTGAGATGCAGGAGGTACAGGAAGCAATGGGTTTAGAGGAGGGCTAGCAAAATCATTACACAGGGGAATAACAATAGGGAAATACGGAGAGTGGTTAGATGCTGTTAGATTAGATTAGTGCAGATTGATTTGGCAAGTGGTGTTTATTTTGCTGTTCATCATACAGGGGTACTTAAAGCTTATAGAAAAAGTCTTATTCCACAAATCAGCATGGTTAGTTTGGTGGGTTTGTTTGATTGTTTTTTTGGGGGTTTTTTTTGTATCATCCGCAGGAAGAGAATACAATTTTTTTAAACATTGGGGTTTTTGAGGGTAAAAAGGCTAGACTAGAACTAGAAAATGAAAGGTGGCAGTAAAGTAGTTCAGGCATACTAAATTGCTCTGCTTCCATGATTGTCCCTAGGCTGGATTTTTATTCATCTTTTGCATTAGTGATACTTTTCTTTGGGCTTTTGCCCTTGTTATAATTTTAAATGTGGTGAAATATGCCGACTCGTACCAAGTTTTATGTTTCAGCAAAGGAGAGACTGCAAATAGAGAGAACAAATGAATTCATAGTTGGCTAGAGCTAATTTTGTGTAGTTACTAGCTTACAACGTGGATTTCTCTCACAGTTAGCTGTTTGAAAGGAAAATAGGAGGCATGGCATGGCCTGAAACAAAGGGAAAGGTTGACATTTCAGAGGGACAGCCTCTTCACACCATTGCCAAATCACCTCTCATTTACTTTGCCTTTTTAGACATATAATAGGGCACAAGTCTGATGGCTGCAGACAATCCTTCTCATTACTTGTGGTTTCCCTTCAAAGGTTTTACCTGCTGTAAACTTTTTGTGAGCAAGAAACCTGCCGTAAGACACGGCCATGGAGCGTTGTGGAGTTCGACGAAACTGCCTGTGATGAAGCCTTCCCACTTCTCTAGTGTGCCTGCTGCTGCTCACGGTGCTCCCCAGAAAAGCCTAGCTCAAAACAGCCACCCTGCAAGTAGGTGGTGATACACATAGCCAGTGAGAACCTTCTCCAGCAGTATGTTCCTGGACTACATGATCCCTGTTCCACTCCCTTAACTCTCTTCCCCTACTTCCTTCTGTACCACTCTTCTATGTTTCTTTTCTCCTCATTTAGCTACTTCCTACTCTGAGGACTACACAGATGCACAGTTCCATCTGGTTTACAATCTCTCTCAATCCTGCTGTGAGGGAGTGCTTCTTCCATTGCTTTGCTACCTTGTAATGTAACTAAAGCCACCACCAGCCTCATTTAAAGCAGAGAGATGGTTTGTCATCAGAGCTTCTCCTGACCTCCAGCCCCCTCCTGTCAGGTACCTCTCTCTAACCTGCAACTTTAGTGGATAAACAGATAACTAACGGGCTCCTGCATTTCTCAATGCAGGTCTTTCGGGCTGGACAAAGATCTGTATGATCTTTGGCAAATATATGTGTTTGCCACTATATTATTTTATTAGCATAGCCTTTTCCCAGGTCCCAAATGCTGGCCTATTTATCCAGACTGGGTGACTGTTCTGCTTTCTCTCTATTTCTAAACCAAATTTAAGCTATCTATTAAGTGCTACCAAAACTGTCTGTAGACTAGTACTTTCTGGCTTAAGTCAAACTGTAGGATGGATTTGTATTTTTCAGTATTTCCTTTGACCCACTTTGATAAACTAGTTTCCAGTTTCCCTGAAAAAATATGTCTTGTCTCCTTTCTGGTTTTGCCACTTCCTTTTGTTGGCTGAAATATTTAATAAAAAAGTTGCAGCAAGCAAAAGGCATGGACAAAAGTGTAAGTGGAGGAAATTTCATTGGCTGCACGATACAGAAGGTCAGACCTGGTGGCCTTCATTTTTAAATATATTTTCAGACCTTCCTCGACTCTTAACTGAATACTCTTGTCAAGATTTTTTTTTTTCTTTGCTTGAGTGAACTACTTAGGCAAGCTGAAGATAAATCCTTTCCTTGTTCAGTTTTTACTTTTATGATGCTTGTGATGATGTTATCGTACTTGCTCTTTGGTCACCCACAGACTGTTTCATAGTAGATGCGTTGCCTGGTAATAAACCGGTGAACTCCCTCTCCATGTATCAATTTTTTGAGAGCAGAAAAAGGCAGCTTTCTCATCTTCATTGTGCATTATAAGTTATTTTAAAGAAGAAAGGAAAACGAGATGAATAGTCTCCCTGCCCCTTTGTAGTCATCTCTTAAACACGTGGTACCGCGTTTGGAAACAGTGAGTAATCTTTACCTTAGCAGCTCCGCCAGCCTGGGCATTGCAGGTGAGAAATTAAGTGTTTTGCTGACACAGGGCCCTGCTTACTTCAGTGGGTTTCTCTTTGTGCCTTTTGAAATGCCAGAAAATCTAGTGCATAGGTCATGCAAAGGGAAATCAATTTGGTGCCATCTTGTTTCAGTTCACGCTTACCCTTATCATGTGCCTGGACTCTCCTCCGTGGGCTGGCAGAGGCTCTGCGGAGCAGCCCGTGACAGAAATAGCAGGGAGAGCTGCTTTGGGCTCAAGCGGGGCTGGCTCCCCTGCCTTTAGGGAGCTGGCTGGCTCTGTGCCTGCCCTTGCCATGTGTGCCTCAAGCCAGTGGTGCCACACTCCCTCTCCTCCTCTCTCATACTCATAACGTTTCTGGATCAAGTAAGATAGTCCTGAAAATGTAGCATGGCAGTCTTAGAGGCTGACTTTGGGCAGGGTTTACGTGTTAGACACCAGATCCTGCTCATCTCTGCACAGATATACCTGCTCTGAATTTACCTTAGCTGCAGGGAAGTGCTCAGAGTTACAAATGTGACTGAGAGGAAAAGGGCTTGCCTGTGTTGTTTGGAAGGCCGTCACAAGCGGGGAGCATGAGGTTGTTATGTCAGGGTTTGATGTCTTGAGGCTAGCTGGAGCCATATCAGTGCAAACTGTACGTAGGAGGCTAGGACAATTGCGGTGAAAGCCACAACAGAAGATCCTCTCATCTCAGCGCAGTGCACCTATACCAGGACTTTGTGGTATTGCAGCTACATAAGTGTGGTTCAAGCGTTGTAAAACAAACCCCTTCCAGATATCACAAATCATTCTCCTTTTGAAAGTTCTTCATTGTTTCAGTCATCCTCCACCTCCCAGCCTCAAACTCCTTAGCATCACACTCTAGACTAACCATAATAAATCTTGCCCTCATTTTGTAATCTTCTCTTGTTGCACACATCCGCCATGCTATGGAGACCGTGGCGTTCCTTTTGTATTATTTTCATGCTTTCAAGGTATATCTACTGCTTAGCCCTCTCTGCATTCACACTGTTACTCAAAACCCGACATCTTTCTGTTTTGTGTGAATTTGACAGTGTGAAATGTGCGCACCAGAAACTTAACTATAACCACCTGCTGTTTTCTCTATAGTTACCAGTAAGCAAATCCACTGTAAGTATTTGTATCTCCGCTTTGGATACCAAAGAGACATTGATAGCTTTTGAGCCAATCATCTGTTGGTCTGACATGACATATAACCTCACTGGAGTAGAAACCTCGTCCTTCTCTCATCTTTCTACTGTTTGAGAATTCATATTGTAGCTATGATATTTTGGATATTGCAACATTGTCGGAGCCATATGGAGATACCCAAATTTGTCCTAGTCCTTGGGTTGGAAATAGCTTAATTTCATAGAGTTAGCAGCTATAGCTATTTTTGAAAATGTTTAAAGTCTGCACATACCCGGATAAACTTTGGAGGACCTTTCTTAGCTCTTATTTTAGCAGTGTGTTTCAATGGTTATCCTAGTGACCTTTTTCATTACGAGAATTCATGTTAATTCATGGCAAGCCAGAACATTATTATAAACTTTTTGACTGTTCCATTTTTTTTAGGGTTTTGAAATGTAATCAAAGGTGGATTTATCTGATACTAAGAGATGAAACTGTTACCAGCCTTAGGTTTCCTCCCTTTTATTTTTCTAGGAGGTTACTGCCAGAGTAAACTGAAATTGGAGGTGGTTTATGTTAATGCTGCAGCCTGTAGACTGCACTTGCTCAGGAGTTTATCCAGGAGGATCAGCTGATCCCCCTGCAGGATGGTGACCTCTGGCAGAGACACAGGACAGAGACAGCTGCTTCAGCTCTCCCAGCCAAACCTGCTTAAGGTGGTGAGTGGGAGTTGTTAATACCATTATCTGTTTTATTGTAGGGCTAATAGATTTTTTTTTTTTTTTGGTGCACTTTCTTACAATAGAATGCATGAAATAGAAGTGGAGGAATAATTGAGTGTGCTACTTTGGGAGCTGGTTTCCAATTCTATTCATTTCTATTAATGAGAGCCTAAAATGAAAAGTAACCAGAAGCATACTTGGCTTTAAACATTCCAGTTGTATAAAAAGGCAGCCCACCCTGAAACGTCTGGTGCCATGGGGGTGTACAGTGCTTTTAGGAATACAGGGCAAGGGTAAATTTTAATTAGCTTAGTCTTCTTATTTTTCTCCAAATACAGATAGGCACTTCTTAGCTTTCTCAACTTTAGTACTTGAGAACAGGCAGCCAAATATGCTCTGGGAACTATTTGCTGTTAGAAAAATGGGAATCCAAAAGTTACTTCTATTTTAATCGAGTGAGGATAAAGTTTTTAATGATGATAGCTTTATGGACGTGCAACCCTTCCCCCTGCCCAAAATAATTCCCTTTATAAACAAAACAGAGATAAACCAAATACTTGCTTCACAAGCTACTGCAGGGATCACATTGGCATTGTGTGCTGGCTTGTGAAGTGCTGCGTCCTTGTTTCAATATGCTCAAGCCCCGAAACTTCTAGGGAAAGGCACGTGTGCTGCGGGAGCTACCTCCTATGCTAAGGCCCACTGCGAATCTGCAAGTAATGGTCCTCTCAGGAAAGAAGCTGAGGGCACTTGGCAGTGGACAGTATCTTGCCCATACTGGAGATGGTGACAGAATTGGCAAAGAGGAGGTGACTAGTCATTCTGCAAGGCCTGGTCTGGGGCCAGTTTTCATTTTCGTCTTGTTCTCTTTCTGTTTTTCTTTCTCTCTTGCTTTTGTTATTTATACCAATGAGCAAATGTTGCTTATTTTTAGCAGGCTTTCCATTTTGCTCAGGCACTGATCCTAAGTAATGGAATGCCAGTGGCTCTCCCTAGGGCACCATCCCACCTCTAATAAGAGCAGACAAATGCAAGCTTTGGTGTAGAGAGTTACTGATTTGCTTCCAGGCAAGTAGGTGTGCAATACTTGTAAAAGGTGCCCATGCATACCATATATTAGCACTCCAACATCTTAGCAAATGACCTTGCATGATCTGCCTTGGGCTGTTGGTAAGAAATTATTGCTTTATGTTGTGTAGCTCCGTAAAGCAAGCAGCCTTGCAACTTGCTTATTTTGGAGCATATAAAACCAACACAAAAAGACCAAACACACCCAAATACACACACCCATTTCCACAAATAGAGCAAAAGCAAAGTCCTCCCTCAAATGCAGTCAGTTTCAGTTCTGGGAGGAAAGTAGATGGGTCAATTCATGGAAGCAGATGTGAGAGTTACATAGACAGGAATACATGATGCAAGTGCTGGGTTTTCTATGCTTTTCTTTTCTAGACCTTGTGTCACTGGGTTATTGCAGAGATGCTAAAACAAGGGACAGTAGAGTCCTGAGGGAAGAAGTTATGGGAGGACTTCCACTGAGATGTGGATGTCCAGGGAGCCCCTGTCTCACAGATTAACAGCTGAGCAGCAGCATCTTCCACTGAGTGTCCTAGCGGCTTTATGTCTACTGTCCTACTTTAGGAGACAGATGTATGACCTTAGACACTGCCCCTCTTCTGAATCCTTTTAGGTTGGAAACAAAATGTAAGGGAGGGTGTATCCAACCTGAGACAACAAAGTTTATCCTTTCCTGTCCTTATGCAAAGTTTATCTAAAAGAACTTCAGAACCAAGCAGGAGTAGATATGTACTTAAACTGCAAGTTAGGAGATGCAGACTTTTATGTTTTGCTCATCTGTGCCAGTTCTGTGTCTCCCTGAGGTACGAGGGATTTGCTGGGAGAACAAGTGCCCTTGATCACTGCTGCCTACTTCGCATCAAAGAACTTCACTCCTAGACACTAACGTTTGTATTGCTTTTGGTGGGGTGTTTTCTGGCTTATGCCTATTGCAGTTTTGGCTAGAAGGAAAGCAGGTGAGGAAGTTGTCCCACACCCTCAGTGTCACTGGAATCCCACCCAGCCTGCAGGCATAGCTGCGCAACTGCTTTCTTCTCTCATTAGGGTCTGGCTTAGTTTAAACACTTCTGTAGGTTTTTGTCTTCCTCATTTTCAGGCCTGACACATTTTGATAGGGTTAGGGACTTACTACATGCATGCTTATGCTGGCAGAGGAAACTAGTTTGCTGCTGGTGGAGGAAGACAGGAGGCTAGGGGGACATTACTCAGGTGCAGCCAGAACAGTTGATGGCTCCGTGCTTAATTTTCTAATGCCATGTCTACCCAAGTGTTCTCCCTTTTGGCACTGCTAGGGAATTACCATTCATTGCAATTGAAACATATTGGAGACAAGAAGAGAAGAAACTTTGTTTAGGAAACAAAGTTATTCTACCTTTGACAGGGACCCACATACCTTTTCTACTACAGCTCTTTGTATACATACACAGGTCTTCCACCACCTACATATAGATCTTCCAACTTTTCACCTGATCCAGTTGCTGCTGGTTTTATCCTTATTCTGGTGGATCTCTGTGATGAAGCAAGCCTTCTCTGTGCCAAGTCCCTGTCTTGTTACTGTCACTCAAGATCCAGCTTTTATTAACTATCCTGAACCTGGTGGAAGGAGGGAAGGTATCTATTCTGAAGCTGCTCTTTTAAATTCGGCCCTGTTTGTATACTATGATCTGCATGCCTCTCTGCCCCCAAATTACTAAAATTGCAGCACAGTTGTCCAAGGCTTATTTTTCAGTAAATGACTCTTATAACTGGCATTCAGATTGGCTACCATCTTAGTCTGAAATGCAGCAAGACATTTAACATGTGTGGGATATGATACCCATCTCAAATAAATACAACACTGCGTCAGTAGATGTTTTCATATTTTCAGGTAAGCAGGCTGGTGTTGGGGAAAAAGGCTAGTCTATTAACACCTCTGCTCAGAGCAAGCCAACTTCCTTTCTACATGGAATAATTATTTTTTCACATAAGCCCTGTAGTACCTCTGCTATGTTTGCACTTGTAAGTCTCAAACATTGCAGTACAGATCACCCTTTATAAGCGGAATCTGAGGTCATGTGTCTGCATTTAAAATTCACTGTGCGTGGGCTATCATGCACTGGCTTGTCAGTTCTGTAGGTGTAGGGGCTATGGGCCTGTATTTCAGGTGTGAAGAAAGCAGGGCCTTAAAAGCACTCATGTGTGCAACTCACAGCTATGAGTACCTTTGGCTGAGCCTTTATGAAGTCTGTTGATTCATAGCTGGCATCTCACCATCTGTATGGGCAGGATTACGTATAAATATATATGTTCTGTACATAACAGGACCATTTAGAGCATCCCTAGAGCATAAAAGTAAAGCGAACTTGGGCACAAAAGTCATTATACATCTGTGGAAGACTAGCTAGGGAGAACATTGAAAGGCCTTTTGTCTGCCGTAGCCCAGGGCTCACAAGTGATTTTAGGTGGCTGGTGATCCATGCTTCTGTTTATATAATTCCAGCAAGGATTAAGGATCTTTAACCAAAGACAGTTGAGAAATAGGTGATGGTGGGAGAATAATTGTAACCAGCATGCCAAGGAAATGTCAGAGATAGGAAGGCTTCTATCCTGGGTCACAAGTCCTGGGGCTTTCATGGATACAAAGTTGCAGCTGGAGTTGGAAAGGGTGTAATGACACACAAATCTTTGGTTTTATCGTCTTCTAAAGTCAAGCCCAGGGTTGGCTTACAGAAGATGAAGAAAAGCTAATGAACCCTGAGGACTGATCTGCAGCTGTCCTCAATAGTCTTCTTGAAGGAGGTCTTTTTTCATTGCATATATAACTGCTGCATGTTGCTGTTTTGAACAGCTGTGCCTTGGCTACTCCAATATGCTTGTTGCTGGAACTATCTCTTACCACTCTAGCCAGCACCTGAAAAAATATTATTGTTTAAGATGGCATTAACATCTAGGTTCCAGCCACCACTTTGTGCTGGGCACAAAATAGTTGAAATATGAGAGGCTGTCCATGCCCTAGAAAACTTATTTTCTATCTGCAGACATTTAACTTTGGAAAAGGAAATGGGTAAAGGTGATCTAGTTTTTTTCATCCAATATGAGCTGGCTAGACCAGCCAGTGACATTCTTAACAGGTGTGAGATTGCAGTAAGATTGAAGCAATGTGGTAGAACTGCAGAAAATTTGATTTAAAAAGAAAAAAAAAAAAAAGAAGTTGTCAATCCACACTCAGCAGGGCTAGAAGAAGGACCTCAGGAATGAAGGGTAAGGCTGAATTTCAGTTTCTCTTACTATCTTTGCTACCAAATTCTTGTGTATCTATATACAAAACCTTTTACGGCTGTGCTGGATTCAGAATTTATAGCTTGCGCTGCTGTATGCCAGAATCTGTTAATCTTGCACCAATAGCACAATTCACAAGGCGCATGCCCAAGTGAACTAGAGCGACTGTAACTATGCTGGTGCAAGAAGTCCCCATGTAAGGTGAATTCTTAGTCATAGAGAGTATGAATTTGTAGAAGCAGCTTGGCATGACAACGTGAAGGGGAAAAAAGAACAAAGGAGAATATATTGATGCAATATGTTCAGTGGTACAGCACTTCAAAAAGCAAATGGCTGTGCTGTAAAGAGGAAGGCAATTCCCTAATCTCTGAAATGTAAAAAAAAAAAAAAAAGAAAAAAAAAAGCAAGTCTGAAAGGTGTCTGTCTTTGCTTAGTGGATTTTGTTTTCTCTTCTTTTCTTCTTTTTTCCCCCACCATATTTCCAGCATTTTAAAATCAGAAATGTTTACTGTTGGGAAGCTGTTAATGAAGCCCAGTGGAATGGTGACAGGAGGGGCAAGTGCACACACATTCAGGAATTGAGGGGGTACATTCACAAGATAAAAAGGCGCATTACCAACATCTGTTAACTAAAATATGACAACTAGCTGGAGGTAAGAGTTTAAGGCTGTCCTCTGGGCTAACGGGCCCTTCTACGGAAACTGGGAGAGCCCTGGGGTGAAAACTGGAAGCTGTCTGAATGCAATGCTCAATAGTATGGCTGTGTCTTTAAATTACTGCAAGTAAGGTGCCTTTTTGTCCTAGTAAGGATGAAGCATTAAATTAGATGTTTTGCAAATGTTTAAATATATGCTTTTGCTAATGTGTTATTGGCTAGTTAATATTTTGAATAAAATTAATCCTTGTGAAAGCTTGAAAAATTAACTCTTTGCAACTGATCATTTAATCATAATTAAAGGTAGTAAAGGAAACCTGAAACATTCAGTAGTTTCAGCAGTAAAACTGAGGAGGATATCTTCTGAAATTGTCTAATATTTCTGATTCAAGAACAGAAGCAAGGAATTTATTTTAAGGAGTTGCTTTTGGAAAAATATCCCTTCTAGCAATTTCTTTTTTATTCATGGAATACCCAAAAGAGGGAAAAACTTTGGGAAGAAAAAAAAAATAGAATAGCAACTCACTGCTAAAGGCGTTAATAGGACGCTAACGAACCATAGCCCTTCCACCGTGTAGCTGGCAACGTTACCACCCATCTGTGCCGAGTGGGATGTGCAAGCAGAAGTCAGGGCTGAAAACCCTCCACCTGTTTTTGGAAAGTAAGCGCACACACACTGAAGTTACTCAGCGTATTCGTTCCGTCTTTGGCGGTCTGGGTGATGTTGTTACTACTACTTTTCTGCTGTCTCATATCTCCCACCGCCGTGTGCCAGCTGATAGGGGAGCTGTGACATACCACACCCCCGTGGCCAGGAAGGGGGTCACATGGACTGGTCTCATCCCGAGCACTTTAAAGAAACTGATAAGCTCTATCTCGTTTAACTTGGCCTTTGGAAGACGCTTGTGGAAATTTCTGCAAAGGAGGTGACATCAGTTGTTGTCACAGCTGCTGTGTAAGTCTGCAAGACTGCATCTGTTCAGTATCTGGCTGGGGTGTGTATGTGTGTGCAAGTAGATATTGTTAATAGATTGCATTTAAATCAAAAAACAGCTCATATGAAGTAGGTGAGGAGGTTTGATTGCTCAGAATACGTGCATTATCACCGAGGCTTGAGGCAATGATGGAGTACGTGAACTTAATAAAGCAGAAAGACTACCAGCTTTGGAGGGCCGATATTACATTTGAAACAAACCTTCTCCCGGGGGAATTCCAAGTGTTAGCATGTGGGACATACTCCAGCTGCTAGCTGCTCCGACTTAAAATAAACCAGGCAAAATCCCATATTCAGGCTCTACCAACCGAGACAAGATGTTCTTGCAAACCTTTCGTCTCCCTTTTTCTTCCAGTTGGGTCAAAATGACAACAAATATTTTTGAAAGAGCATTTAAGCCTCAGTCTTTAGCACAGCTTTCCTTGTGCTTCTCTGAAGTGACATGTTTCTCAATATAGTTATAAATTTAGCAAAGAATCTGGTTTGTACAGGTTGAAACACTGTCCCAAGAAGGCTGGAATTAAAAAAGGGTTAGAAGGAATATTTCTACCTGGTGTGACAGTGACACTGCTACCAATACTACTGCTTTCTAACCTAGTTATTTTTGAAATCACAGCATGACTTTATTAACAGAGGACTATTTTCCTTATTAAGTTGAACTGGGGAGACCCTTTTTCTTAAAGAGAAACATATGTGACTTTAGGGTGGTTCGCTTCCCCCCCCCCCCCCCCCCCCTAAAATTGGACAAACAAAAAATATAATAGA
>VZTL01055805.1:0-13097 GCA_013400535.1 Scopus umbretta | reverse complement strand
TTTCCTCTGGCTGGTGTGCAAAACTGTTACTAAGACCAGTCAGCCTTTAAGAAATAAGACTTCATAACCGTAACTTTTTTGTTGTTTTGTTTTTTTTTTTGTTTGTTTTTTTCTCTTATTTTCTGAATCACCTCAAGCAATTAGTTTTGAAAATTTTTGACAAAGATTATGTGCAGGTCATCCTTTCCTCCTATTCCTTGTTACGTATCTTGAATTATTCTTAACTCTGTGTTTCTGGGAATCGTGGGCAATGTATAGACACAACGCCTTCAGCAGGCACGCGAGGAATGTTATGAGGGTAGCAAGCTTCCCGTTTCCCTGGTCACTCAGAAGATTTATGTGCCACTATAATGAGAATGAATGATGAGCTGTTGCTCATTGACAGAGACCTTATGGGTCTGTCTATGCACAAGGGGTTTTGGAAGTTGATAACCTTTGTGCTTCAGGTTTTGTTTTGGATAGATAGAATAGTTATTGGTAGGTGTAAAACTGGATGGACAAACTGAAGGGTATTAGCCAAGTGCTGGCAGTAAAGCTGAAAATATGAGCTATTTATACAGTTGGAAACAGCGTTGGGGTATTTTCATTATTTTGGCACACAGTATTGGCTTTTATAGAGTCAGTAGACGCTTCTGCCTAGAATTTCAGTCTCCTATTTTTTAGGTCTCTGTAAGACGATGTGATGTATTGCAGCTTTGGTCTGAGCACTGGCCAAGTATAAATGGAGGGGCAGATTTCGAACTCTGAAACTGAGAAGTCTCTAGGTCACTCTAAACTTGCCTGGAGACAAGGCATGTTAAAGTATTTTTTTGCCGTTCAAGAGCAAGATAAAATGTCCATAGACAGAACCACTATTACTACTATATAAGTTATTCACTTCAACACCTTTCTCATATCATATCAAGTTAATGACTATTTTGTGTGTCTGGTATACATCCAGAACCCCTGTTGTAAAGTCAAGGTTGTGTGAGATATCCCAGTTTGCATTAGTAAATGCTATAGCACACTATATTATTTTGACAAGTATCATAAAGCTATGTAAACAGAAACCATACTTTTAAGATTATATTTTTTCTAAAGCTTACAAAGTAAAGATTAAAAACTGAACTTTGATTTTCACATATATTACCCTCCCCCCAATCCTAAATAGTAAATTCTTCAGTACCTAAAAGATAAAAGCCAGAATTATTTTTGCTTTTCTACACCTAAAACGTAGCCATCTTTAACAGAAGCCTAACTATTATGTCTGCTGGAACCACATTAATTCCAGAAGAAACCTCTGTTTTCTCTGGTATTTATAGTTTTGTCATATCCACTTTCTTAAAAATTTTGGTTGTCTCCAATGTTCCAGCAGCTCCATGTTATAAGCTCTTGAGGCTCACTTAAAATTTTACTGTTCATTTTTGCAGTGTGATAGAGAACTCAAGACAGAACTTAAGGGCTTAGGTCCTATTCAGAAGTTACCTATGTGCAAAAGCATTTTTCTGAAACTTATGGGAAAGAACTGGGTGCTTTCATGAACATGCCTGGAAGATAATTGGAAATCACTGTGATCTGTTTTTCAAAAACAAGAACCATAAAAAAAACCCCTCCTGGAATGACAAAAAGCATGCACGCTTTCTTTCTGAAAGGCATTAACTTAGTGTTCTTACGTGTACCTACAATATGGTGATTTGGAATGGCATTTGGAAGCGCTGCTTAACAATAGTAGCATCACCTTCCTCGTATCTGTGCTGGTTGTAGCAGAGACAGACTGTTATTTACCCCTGCGTGGTTGTATAGCAACCCATGGAAGTTCGAGGCATAACTGTGTACGTTGCTTAGCATTGCAGCCGGGCCAGATAGCGGCAGCAGTGGGGAGACTCTTACGTATGCTATGCAAAGCCATGGATTAGTGACGCTTGTGGAGCTGGAGGTCTGACGGAGGGAGGAGGCAGAAGGACCGGCCAGAACAGCCGCGTTCTCCCATGTGGTGCAACCAGAGAAGGAAGGGGACAAAACTGCTCTCTCAGGAGCTCTATCTTTCCTAGGTGTGGGCCTGCGCCTAAATGATTTAATTCAGCCCTGAACTTGTAATGGAAAATCTTGCATGATTACAACTTAATATACCATAGTCTGTATTTATGGCTGAGTTGGCTTGAGTTAACAGTACCTTTGGAGATACACTGCTTGCAAAACATGCACCACTAGCCAAAGCATGCCTTTTATCAAGATGGGTTAGGAATATCCAGTGCTTCCCTACAGGCATGTCGCTACCTGTAGCTGAATTTAATAACATGTATATTACTAGATTATTGTAGTGCGGTTTATACTGGCTTTTTTCTTCATTCTTTTGAATCTATTTATTTACTTAATTTTCTTACCATCACGAAAAAAATCCCTATGAATACTTGCAAAAGCAGGGTCAGGTGGTGAGACTGGGTTGAAAGAAGATGTGTAGGTTCTTAGGATGGTGCTCAAAAGAGTTCAGTTGTACTGCACAGCCAAGTACACTGTAGAGATCCCTGAGCTAATGCCATGATCGGAAGCTCTGTTAGTGGTGTTGTGTTCTCCCTGGGCTAATTAACAGGGGTGCCTCTCAGCATACCTAATTAGCTCCATTCCTGCAGCATCCTCAGGGGCAAGGCTAATTAGCGTGGGTGCTTTGCTATACAGACACAGCTATATTGCCTCTGGGATCTAAGCTAGCATCCGTGCATGGCATTGCAATGTACCATGTAGACAAGCCAGTTTCCTCAAAGCTACCTCAGGATCTTTAACAGCCTTTTGCTGTGTAGACTTGCCCGGTACGTTAATGAGACCCCAAAAGCTTACGCGGGGAGAAGAATAGCAACTCGGGATGTGGGCCAGAGGGTAACATTTTGGGAGACAGATGTTTTAGGGTGAGTCCCAGGTTCATTTGCATTTACCTCTGCATCTACTTGTTACCTTTGGATTAAAGATGGTATTAAAAGCAAGCACCAGCTACAGTCAGGCAAAAAAATAGGCCTATATTAGATGTGTATGAAGTCTGAGCCTGCTCCCTTGCAGCTTGCTGGTTTTTGCTTTTAGGTTCTCAGCTAAACTTATAGCTACTAAAAGATACTAATGAACTAATGAACTGAAGCATTTTTAAAGCACATTTCCCCACTGCCATGGTCAAATAATAATGGTAACAACGTATTCTTTATGGTTTTACAGAACCTGCTCTCTGAAGTGCTATGCAAGCATGAGTAAGCACAGCTTCACGAGCCCTGTGATGAGGCAATTCAGTGATTCCCATAGTACAAGTAGTAAATCTGAGATGCAAAGACCAGCCAAAAGTAACTTGCATTTATTAGAAAGAACATGTCCTCTCTGGTTTAACTTATCCTTGCACTGTGCTCCTCAGAATTTTCTTGTACTGACATTTTTCTTGTCAGCACCATTTTACCTCAATGATACCAGGTGATTGAAGATTCAGTTTAGCTGAACTGACCTGAAAAAGTTGCATTGCACTATACAAGAGCTGTAGAAAGGTGCCTTATTATTCACAAAGGGGCTGTACACTGCAGAGAGCTGATAAACAAAAGATCCAGTGTTTCTGTCTTCTGCTTACAGTATCAGTAGCAACAGGCTGCACTGATACCTTCCCTGATAGCTCAGCCTTGCGCAGAAAAACAGTGCCATTTGTGGCTGCAAATTCCAGCCTCTGCATGGAGTCCTCAAGGGCTCGTCACCTCCCAGGAGCTCAGTGGGAAACTCTTCCTGACAAGTGGAAAAGATCTGTCAGAGGCTGCCTGATACACCTCATAATCTTGCTTCACTTTATTCTCATCATCCTAACAACCCCAAAGATACATAACATACAGCTATCCAATTTTCTCTCCTTCCCACCAGGAAAGCCTGTGGCTACACCTGCATCATATCTGAACTGATCTTGGGAGTGGTCTGAAGCCTGCGGTACTCATCACATCTTTGCTGCACAGAGTTCAGGTTGCCTATGAACTCTACCTCCTCTGGCAAACGATGGTAATGCCCATTTATGAAAGACCCTTTCTCTACTGGGAGGACAGACTGGATACATTAAAGTGAGCTGGTCAGGCGAGGGGAGGTGCCTGCTGGAGTCCCTCTGCAGCCATGTACACCCTCCAGTGCCTTGGCATGCACAGATCAGCCCAGAACGCATACCAGCAGGTAAAAAATCCAGATGGTCCCTAACTGTGTGCTTAGGTTCAGCCTCAAGGATGAACATTGCCTAAAATAGAGAGCAGAGGTAGCCTCTGCTTCTCTCACTCCCAATGGGGAGAAGTACTGTGAGCAATGCTGAGCCTTTGGAGCATTTCCCTGGTGACACAGGCAGGAGAGAGGAGTCTCTTGCAGCCAGATCACCCTGTGGCTGGTTCCGCATCCACCTGCCAAAAGCAGCAACCTACAAAACCCTACTGTGGTGCGAAAGGGGCTCATCTTCCCTACCTTACTGCTTTGATCAATTGTAGTTAGGCACAGCGGGTGAGCTTTCAAACAAGAGGGGAGCAAGACCTTCTAGTTAGAGCTCTTTACAATACCCTCTTCATGGTAAACGACTTCTGGTTTTAACAGGTGATCATGTGCAGTTAGAAAACAGC
Source organism: Scopus umbretta (assembly GCA_013400535.1). Classification (NCBI taxonomy): domain Eukaryota; kingdom Metazoa; phylum Chordata; class Aves; order Pelecaniformes; family Scopidae; genus Scopus; species Scopus umbretta. The sequence goes on along the minus strand of VZTL01055805.1, from coordinate 8,511 downwards.
ATTGTCTGCATGTATGGATCCCCCCTTCATTGAAATCCTGGAAACATTCTTGCTTGAACTCTGGGATTAAAAAAAGGCCTCATGAGCAAAGAGGAACAAGAGACAATAAGAGATGTGTGTCTCAGCAAGACTTCCCCAGAGAAGCCTCAACATGTGTGCAAGGTGAAAAAGAATAACAGGATGACTTCAGCATTGGCTGGCGATGGGCAAGGGAGGGCCCTTTTCATCGCAGTCTGGCAGAGAAATGTATAGCTTCAGAAGAGGGAGGAAGTACAGATCCTTACTTCAGAAATATAAATCCTTTTTTAATAAGTAACTGAAATTGGAGTTCCTAAAGAAAGTCAGCTTTCCTGATCCTCATATCTTTAACTCTTTCCCCGCCTGGTGGAATGCTGCTATTGCTTTCACTTTCCTGCTTTGCTCAATCTCCTGTGCGTTTTGACGAGACAGTGAGTGAGCAGTGTTACCTTACACAAAGAGATCTCCAAAAGGTCAAAAATCAAAGCCAATACCTGCACCAGGAATAGCTGGAAGCCAGGGCATTTGCAGAGTTCCCAGTGTCTGCATGATCCCAGTCTGAGACATCAGAAGCATAGGGCTACTGCTTTTAAAGACAAAGGCACCCACATTCTTACTGAAGTGATTTTTTTTTTTTTTTCCTGAGGATTAGGTTCCAGTAACAGATTCATCTTGCCTATCTTCAGCAATGCATCTAGTCACCTAAGCCCTGTTTATAGTCAGTGAGGCTAAATAAGCATGTTCAGAGGGCAATTCATCCCACCACTGTTAATTTGGGGAGGTGGGGGTGGTGATGGTGGAAATAAGTGCCTCTGGGAAGGGCCTGCCTACTCCAGCTGACCACACAGGGACGCCAGGCAACTTTCTGGGGCTGTTTTTTTATCCATGGCAAAAGTCTAAGTAAAGCAGTGCTGCCTGTGTTTTTGATTTAGCTGAAGCAAGGAAGTACTGGAAAATACGTGAAAGCAGCTGTTACCTTGCTGTTCTCAGGCTGAAGCCCTGAACATTAACCAGGCATCACAAAAGTGTAAGTAAGGGTCCACACCTTTGAATAAAGCATGCAGATAAGAAAACCGCTTGTAATTTAAATATGTTTGTACTTGAACAACTGCTAGCAGGATTTGAACACAAAACGTGCAGTCAGTATTTGCATACTGGTTTTGGTCTGTTACTGTTGAAGTTGTGATCAGGTTTAGAAGGTATAATAATTTACAGAGAATATGATACCCTTGAAAATGATTTTTGCAGCACAGATAGAACAAAATTAATCTCTTAGTGCCATAATGCAAAATTTTCTACTTCTCTCCTTATGTTCTATTCTGATATCTGCAATCCACCAGTTTAAACAAAACAAATAGGTTTTGATTTACTTTGTACAGCAAAAGTCAACGCTAATTTTCATAAAAATATTTAATTTTAACATTGAGATAAGACTGACCAACCCAGATTCTGACAGACAATTTTATCAGTGCAGTCCAACGTATAACTCTTGATGCAACGACATTTGCCCTGAATAAAAAGCAGATATGCTAGCAGAGATGAGGGATTTCCCAGCTTAATGCATCCCCGATGATTCCAGTCTGGGCATATTGCATATCTGTGCAATCTGAGTGAGGGTGGCAACTGCGTCTTGTTCTCTGCTGCTATCTTTCCAATTCTTTTGTTGGAGCTAGTGACCAGCCAAGGTGCTCAGCACCCAGCAAGACTGAGTCCTCTGGGCTCCAGGATGATGCGGAATTCTGCTGAGAACAAAAAGACTTATGACAGCAACCCGGCTTTGTGCTTTTCCATCAGTGGATTGCTCTGTTGATTTTAGCAAAACTGTTCTTGGCATGTGTGTGTTGAGGGCGGACAGTTCCTCTTTAAATGACCTTTCTTTGTGTAAAGCCAAACTCAGAGCAGCGATTTCTCTCTCCCTTCCCACTTTTCAAATTTCTGGAGCCTCACTGAGGAAAAAATAAATATTAAAGAAATCTGGGTTTTATGTGAAGGAGCAAATTTAAATAGGAAGCAAGTTAGCAAAAAGTTTCTTGCTGAAACTTGAAACTCTACTGAAACATTAGGTCTAATGTCCCAGAGCTGTTCTGCCATTCTTTTCATGACCCAGTTTATGAATTTATATGTGCCTAACAGGTATAACCCTGGCCTGGGACATATATTTTTGTTCAGGCTGCAAATCCTTCCCATGCTCTCTCCCTGCTTCTCCTGCTCCCCATGGCAGAAGAAAAATTAGGACATGTTTGTAAATGTTTAATTCCTTGGCCTATCATGCTGGCTGGATGACTCATAAGCCAAACATTGATAATATCAGCTGGCAGTTATTTAAACCTGAGGTTTCAGGTTAAGGAGTAACAATGAATGCAAATCTAGCTGGTGAGAGACTGTAATGCATGCACGTGTGTGAGAGCTTGAAAATTTTTAAGGATTGTTACTACAAAGCCCTAAAACACAAAATTAAAAGATGCTATATAGGGAGTCCATTCTAGGGTGTCTGTCTGTTTTGATGATGTGGAGGTGTACCTGCTTCTCAGGTACCCCCCCAAAAAACTGCAACTTGTCCCTGGGCTCAATGGAGAGGACACCTATCGTTTTTCTTGCAAATACCGCTTGCCAATAACAGAGGATTGATGGTCATTTGTGACTGCCTCATGAAAGAGGAAGGTATTGCATGGTAGTTTAAAAAGACGTAAGTGTTGCAAAAGTAACAGTAATTAGTTAAGCTCTGCCTGGTAATATTTCCATGCGCTGGGAGCTGGGACATGGTCATCTCTGTCTGTGACCCATTAGAGCGCTCCCTGCATGCGCGCAGCCACTCACTTCCACAGGCAAAGAGAGGTTGCTAACACAGACATGGGCCATTTGCAGGACAATTGACTGCTGTCCTCAAATGTGTCCACAGAGATATTTCAGGGTCTCATTCTTTCGACAGTGCAGTGTCAACTATGATGCTGTCAGAAGTGTTTCAATTTAGAAAATGTCCTCCTTATTCTGTTAGGGGAAAAAATGGCCACTTACCCCCACCCCTAATTTTTATGGAGTGGATGGACAGGTGGCTTGAGATTTTCTGGCACCTCACTTTTTCCCACAGCTTCTCTCCTGTACTACAGAAAGAACGACATTGCTGCTGCTGATTTATCTCTTTGTGCTGTTGCTGGTAATAACTGATACAGACTCCTGGATGAGAAAGCTCTCACTGAGTCCTAGACTGAAGCAATGAAACACCAGTGAATATACAAAGTAAGCCAGCAGCAGACAGGAACCGTCTTAATTCTTGTCCTTTCCTATAGTGGCGACAGGAAATAGAAGAGCCTCTGGGATACATCCTCACTCTTCCTCTTCTTACCTTTAGGGCAAAGTCTGTATTTCTGTTTCCAACGGTTGTCCAACCCCCACTCCTTCCTTGCCCTCAGGACTTTAAATATGCATATTTTTTCTAGGGAAACCTGAGAGATTATAGCCTAGATTTTATTAATATAGGTAGTAAGACTGCTTAGTTTAAATATTGAAATACTTTTCTTTGACATTTACTTTCTAGTGTGTGTATTCCCCTAGAAAATCAATCCGTAATACTTACGTTAATAATGCTACTGTGGACAAGAAAAAAGGAGAGATTTCATATGCAGTGAGTTTCTGCTTAGACAGTCCGGTATGTGTGTTAATGATAGATGGATGACTGCATTCATGTTATCCTCTTATAATGATTTTTGACTAATTTTTCTTTGGGGCAAAAGATTTTATTTTTTTTTTTAAATTTTTGGAAATTCTAGTCAGAATTTTGGGATGACATTGAGAGGAATAGCTCAGTCTTCTACCTGTAGACCTTCTTCTGGGTTTGTGATTTGTTGGCCTATATCACTTTACAGAACTTATTTCATTGTGTTAGTTATATTGCACTGAGTTGTAGACTCGCTCAGGAAGAGAGAGACTTTGATCATGTCAAACTTTCTGCTTAGTCTTTACTGGAGATATTAAATTCAACTACTTAAAATCCTGGAAACATTTGTGAACAAAGCATATAAACACATTAAAACATCCTAGAACAATTTACAAATAGCTTAATTAGTGTTTAGAGTAGCTTACTGTTAGCACATTTAATAGGCAATTCAACATTTGAAACTGAGGTAGTTAAGTGCTAAAATGGACACAGGAATTAATTTTAATCACCTGATCTCCCATTATGTTCTCACAGTTCATTAGAGGCCTCATAAAAGATTCATAATTGCTAGGAACAGGAAATTTTTAGAAAAAGCTGCAGATGAATTTTGGAAATTGCAGAACAAAACTTAAACTTCAGCATGTCTTGTTTATACAAGTACAGTTCAGCTGATTCAATTACAAACTGTTCATTCCTGTTGTGTAAGCATGACCCAGCTGAGATATGGAAGTGGAGTTGTTTTTCTGAAACCCCATCCCACTGTACCTTACAGCTGTGTCTTTTTATCTTCCAGTGTGGTTTTGGACAACCATAAATAGAAACCATGCAGACCTCCATCTCTAGTTGCTAGTTGTAACCTAGCAAAGTGTGTAAAGCGATGCAGAACTCTGTGTGCAGCTGAATCTCCTGAGTTTCTCCATGTTGCCTACTTTACATTATGTGTTCACAGCATTTTCAGGTGTTTTTCCAGAAACTGATCCTGCTAGTGTTACCTTGCAGAAAAAAAAGCCACAATACTTGAAAGAAGACAAAATCTCTCGTGAAAGTTCACTGCACCTTCTTTGAAAATGAAAGACTTTGGCTGTTTTTAAAACTTGTGAGGAAAGCCCCTTTTCAAGAACTTCATAAAACTTTGCAGCCTTCAGTCTGCATAATGGTAGATAGAAGGGGGAAATGCTTTAATGACCCGGAGGTCATCAAAGTTACTTATCCAAATAAAGATCAATTGGCTGAGTTCTGTTACATGAAATAAGTGATAAGAATAAGGTGTTCCACTCAGGTGCTGTAAACAAGTTAAATTATGCCTTCTTCCCCCTGCAGCATCAAATAGTTATGCTGTATCCGTCTCTTCCTCTTCCACAGTGTTTTCTTCTGGTTTTATGCACTGTGCAATTGGTAGGGCATTCTGTCTTGGTGGTGGGAAGGGAATTTTTTATATAACCCATGTTTACTTCATAGGAGTTAAGGTTGTGCGCAAGGTCTGTTCTGCGAGACAGTGGCAGCAGCATGAAGTATCAGCAGTATAAAATTCACACTGGATTTTAGTGATCCTGTATAAATGTGTCCAGGTAAGAAAAGTACTTCCCCAAACTGGGAGACACTTTTTCCCGAGATTTGTAAACATGTAGTAATAGTTTTCTATTCATGTAGAGCCTAGCATTCAAATGCAGGAAAAGAAGAGGGGGAGGAGTCAAGTGAGAGTTTGGAGGTTATGTCTGGCTTGACAGATACTATATGTTCTTGTAAGCCTATTTTCTAAACCAAAGGAAACTGCAGACATTCAGATAAACAACTGATGATATCTAAAGTTTCATTAACCTTGTTCCTTAAAATGTTTCTGTGCCTCTGTTGCAACTACCTTTGCATGCTCTTCTAAAACATGTCTACTGTCTCCTTTTCAAGAGCTGCTTCTAACAGAAATGCCCTTAAGGAGTGAGTCAGTAAAATATTTACTGAAACACCGCTCAATACTCGCTATCTCATGGTGTGTAAATACTATTGCTCAATGTCCATGCAACGTTACTGATGATAACTTGCTTTATTTCATTATTTCAAATGTTTTTCTTGGCCTTTTATTGCATTTCCTTGGGAATCAGATTATAAAACCTTCCTAGCAAGCTCCTCATATGAGTTCCTTGTGCCATCAGTAACGAATGGTGATGACATCTGAAGCAAAGCTTTCAAGTTCTTTAGTGTTTTCTAATCATATTTAGTACTAAATTTTTCAGTTGTTCTTTCCTGCAAGTAAGACACTGTCTTTTCTTGCATTTACTACTACGTGTCACGAATCACACAGAGCTTGGATCCATTCACTAGCAAATAATATTGCCACAAGGACTGTTCTTTTTTAATTATTGCAGTTCTTGGATGAGAAGAGTCTTTCTGTGTGGCTTTGAGCCTCTTAAGTCACTTTTGTTTTCTTCTTTGAAGGCCACTCCTGGAAAGCTTTCTGTTTGTTCTCCTGCCCTGGCTAGTGGGGATGCTAAAACAGGGAAGCAGCTGTTCATATGTTTAAGTGGGCAAAAAAAAATTTCATTTTGAATAAAGCTAAATCCCCTTAAAGACTGCTACTTCTCTGCTGAGCCAATGTGTTATGTGGGCAGTAGACTTTCCCCAGAAATGGTTAGGATTTTCAAGTTAACAGTAAGGCTATTGTGGTAGTGTGGGACTAGATTTGTAGCACCCTCTGGACAGGCTCTTGCTGGCCTCAGCGGGACCAGCTCCTTTTTTTCGTTCAGGGAGGGGGGCGGAGCGGGGGTGAAGAGAAGGAAAGGGCATGGGATCAAGGAGAAAACAGGAGAAGTTGAGTAGCACATGACAGAAATGAACTTGGCCCAGTAACAGAAATGTGAAGCAGAAGACTCTCCTAAACACTCTGCCAGTGTTGTTTACGGAGGTGGGAAGTCAGGGGCAGGCGCAGTGTCCGTTCTCTACAAGGGGCTGGTGTACATTTGCCTCTAATAATTAAAATAGAAATGGAAGTGTAGCTTGCCCAAATCGGAACTCTGCAAGTGAGAAGTCAGGTGGGCAAAGAAGACTGGGATGAAAAACAGACTGGTTATTGATTGGGGCATATGTATTGGGACACCAGTAAAGCAGAATGTTACGAACAGTGAATGCCACCAAAAACACAGGAAAGAGCGCAGTTTTAATAACAGAGTAAAACTGCATTTGGTTTAGCAGACGTCTGCTATAGTGTTTATCCTACCACCTGCACGATTTGCCACCAACGTAAAATCTGAGAAGAGATGAAAGGACGATGCCAATAAGTGCTCTTTTCACGAAAGTAAGACTAATACCGATTTATTTACCTCTATTTAATGTAATGTCCAAAATGTATTGCGTGTCTTGCAAGGAGATCTAAGACAAAAGAATAAATCCAGCCTTTGAGCCTGAGAGATTAAAATCCTGTTGCTTCTGAACTTTTCTCACTCCACTCCATATGTTATACCACTGAGCACTGGGATTTGACCAAATCCTATTCATGTCAGTGGGATGACTTCTGTTGACTTGAATAAGGTTTCTACAGGAAAGCACCTCGTCATATTCTCTCATAAGTTTTAGTGTTAGCTTTAAGGTCTGCCTCAGTAGCATTGCTTGACAAATGACAGGAATCAAGGCCTTATCCACCAATCTTTAAATATTCAGATATGAACACTGATTTTTGACCATTGTTTCTATTCTCTCATATCACCTACAGTAATGCCAAGTGAACTACTGTGTGCCCTGTCTGCAAGTGCTGTAGTTTGCTCCTAATGGTTCTTCTAGGCTATGAAATGATTTATTACTATATGATCCATATCAGAGAGATTGCAGATCAGAAGCAGTCTGATTAAAATATTTGGCAGGCCACATTTGCTTGAAGATATGTTAAGAGACTAAAAGAATGATCTAGAAAAAAACAAGTTACTGTAATTAGTAAAATATTTTTCTTAACTGTTTCTAAGAACTTTTTCTAAATTATTCATTTTGCTTCTTCAAAGATTTAAGGAATTACATAAACTCCTGGATATTTTCCCTTACAGCAATTCCTACAGTACTGCCAAATGAATTTCTGAATAAATCCTTCCTGTTTTTCTATATCTCATTTGGTATCAAGGTGATAGCTAGCATGCTATGATCCCCAGATCATTGCTTCAACCAGACAGTTTGCTCTCTGGCTAGCTTACCTCCAAGAGACATGCTGACATGAAATTAAAACTGTAGCAAAAACTTATAACCTAGATGCAAAATACTGGTCTTTGAAAAATTACTGAAGTTGCTAATAACTTAGTCTGTATCCTTTTTTCAGGTCTCACAAACCCACCTAAATTTAGGTAGCGTAAAGGCCACCGAAATTGTAAAGGGCTCTGAGTTATCCCAAGTTATTGACACAAGTGCAGGTAAACTTGCATTCCCTAGATTCATTGCAACAAAACTTGGAGTGTGTGGTCACAATTTAAAAGACTTCTGCAGTTCATCAAGAAGCCGAGGCTTTGGCCATGTGTCCTCAGGTGACTGATTAGGTAATATTTGTGCACTTCTATGGAAAAATAACAGGTTTGTATGGAGAAGTACGTAAAGATTAGGTATTATGTTTATTAATGACATTTTCCTGACTGACATAATCTGTTAAATTGTTAAGTTCACTGCTGAATGTATTTAGCAGGCATTCCCTTGTTGGGGCCCCCTCTTTCCACAGTGTCTGAGGACCTCACATTTCTTTAAAAGACGCTGTGAAGCAGGAACATGGTACTGTACTCATTTAACAGGAAGAGCTGAGACTCAATGCTGTGTCAAGACTTCACTCTTCACCCCACATGAGTGAGCGTGCGTGCTGACCCTGGTGCAGCACCATG
>VZTL01055803.1:25173-35216 GCA_013400535.1 Scopus umbretta | reverse complement strand
CAGCAGGCTAGCTTGGCCTCCTAAAATCTACTGAAACAACTAGATCAACACAACTAGATCCCAGCAGGACCTAACCTTCTAGTACCTATTCAAAGGACAGTCTTCCAGTGAATGTATTAGTCATTCGTTCCTGTGAAGTCTGCACCTGCTTCAAGGAAGGCTGAACATCCACTGTCAGTGACACATCTGGTGTAATCATGGGAGAAGACCAGGCAAGGGTCCCCAATGATCTTGTTTCACTGAATATTTACATTTTCCCTGGAAAGATAGAACTGAGATAGAGTAGCCTGCAGATGCCTGATTTATTTACAATAGTTGGGACAAAAAAGAATTTTGAGGTCCTTCAGAGAAAGGAAGGAGCTAAGATGAATACACACCAAAATGGCCAGTGAAACTTGCAGCCACATAATTTGTAAAGAAAAAAAATCCTCACATGTATTACAGAGATCTAAATGCTTGTAGACGTTCTGAAAAAGGGTTTCAGCACCTCTGGGCATGTTTATACAAGCTGTTTAAAAAGAAGCTATCCCAAATGTTCAACATTAGTATTTAAATCTGAACCAGCCTGATACTTGCCACAGTGAATACTCACGAGACCTGGCTGCCACTACTTCAGGTCAGTGCTCTACTTCAGTCACTGAGAAAGACCACTAGTGTAGACATGGCTTTCATTACCTGCAAAGTGAAGGCTTGTGATCACTATGCAAGCTGCAGTACAAAGATGCTAGGGTGCTAATGAAAAAGAGAATGAAGGTGAAAATGTCACATCACCTTTACATTAATCAGTGGATCAGCCCCTTTTGGGATCTTGTGTGCAGCTTTAGATGCTGGAGCTCAAAACAGATGAGAAGGCTTACAGGAAACATGCTAATGATCCAGGGTCTCAATAAACTGTCATACTGAAAGTTGTTGGAAAGACTGGATTATTTGCCTTATAAAGGATACAAATAAGAAGACTCTGGGCAAAATGTATGTTATAGAGAACCTGGTAAAGCAGATAGACTGCGACCATTTTTCTCTGAAAAAGAAAAAAATGCAGGGACAGTGACTAATATATAAGGCAGGAAATGTAAAAATAGGAAAAGGAATTACCTTTTTACACAAATGTAATTAAGCTATGGAACTTAGTGACACAGGCATCCATACAGGCCAAAAATGTAACTGGATTCCAAAGGCACAGGACACATGGGAATATCCAGACTATCCAGAGTTATAAACTACAGACAACAAAAACATGGAATAGATTGCTATTCCAGCTACCCTTTCAAATACTTATTACTAGCGTGGCATGCTGTGATGCTACACAAGGCCTTTAAACATCAGTTTGTTACTTGTAACCCCTCAGAAAAGTTTTCTTAAGGAAAGTCCAAAAGTCCCATTTGCCTCAAATTCCTTCTACCTTCTATAGGTCCATTTTTTCCAGGTTAAGCATTACCTACTGACAGTGACACACAGCCTTACATAATGCCATGTGATGCCTTTCTAGAGAGCACAGAAACAGACTGAATCATAATTTAGGCTCAGAGCTGACAGTGAATAATAACTATCTCATCCCCACCCTTTTTCCAAGTGCGCTTTCTGTGATTTTTGTCACTAGTTCAGAACAAGGCTCAGACCAACTGCTACTCTGTCCAACCAGCAGTGGGAAAGTTGAGTGAAAGCAGCAGCGGTATTATTTGATCCTACATCTGCTGAAGCCAGTTGCAAAATTTCCATTCAATTCTACAGCAGAGGAACAGGCCTTCGGAGTCCAAACACAATTTGAATCAAATAAGGGTGGAGCAGGCATCTCTCTGGCCCAAGTTTCAGTCATCAGTGTGTTTCAGAGCTAAGAATGGTAAAGTTTTTTTCATACTTTATAGGATTAAGTTACTCTTCATTCAATACCCATGAAATTTGAAAAGAGCTATGATATATCTGCATATTGAGCAGCACAGGTCATTCTCAATGCCATCTGTACTTCAGCATGGGTGATACCAATTGCCTTCAACACCCACAGATGATCAAAGAAATTTAGCACCTAAAAAAAAATATTGCTCAGCACCTTGTTGAATTGTGTTCTTTGTATATAGCAAATTATAGAGATGGCATGTCTGTTTTCCAATGACTTTCAGTGTCTTTCCAGACTTCTCAGATGACTTTTAAAAATGGGAATTCCCTACCTAAAGAAAAGGCATGTTTATTCTGGTTAGTCCCTGCACATTCTCCTTTAAAATAATAAAGATTAAATTTGTTTTAGCATTCTGAAGTGGACTAAGTTACACAGGAGTCAGGCCTACCTTTATTCCAAATGTGACTATTCACAGAGGAGTATGCTCCGTTTCAAGTCATCGTACATTAGATCTAGCTTTTTCTTCATTCAGATTATGCTTCCCAAGTGTTCCCATGTAGATGAAGCCTTATAGCTTTAGAAAAGCCCTATCTCCAATGCCTGGTCTTTGTCTAAAGGGGGAAAATTCCTGTAAATTCCCAGTTGTAAAGTCTGAAGAACCATAGTAATGTCCCTGTTTACATACACTGTATTTTCGCCAAACAAATGTAGCTGCACCAAAATAGGTCAAAATTCTGCAACAGAAACTGCAAGATGATTCTCAGAACATGCATGTGTTGTGGCAACACCCCAGATACACTTCTGTTCCCAAATACCTTATGATTTACCACCTATGGGTATAACAAAAGGAAAGGCTCAACTATTTGGGGATTTGCCTTTTCTTTTTATTTTCTGGAAATCACGCTTTTGTAAAGATATTCCTTGATTTTAGCCTATGTGCTTATAGCACTATTTTGAAAAGCCGCTAGGCAGACAGACCCCAAATATGAGTTTATAACTTGTAGGTAGCTTTTGGGGAAGCTTTTTGAAATCCCTGCATGCAAAATGATTTCACAAACTGCCTGCATGTCATTCTTTGGCTATTCTAGCAGACTATTTCAAAATGGTCAAGACAAAATGGCAGATTATGTTCTATTTGTTTTGCAGCAGATTGTTACATTTATTTTGCAGTGGTAAAAGAATATAAAGGGAAACCAAATCATGAACAAGGCTTTTACTGAAGATTTTTCTAGAACCTGGAAGTCCTCACTGGCTACAAAGCCAGGATGTTTGGGCCTCTGCCCCTCTTCTGCAGCCCTTCTACAGCATTTCTTACCATTCAAAATAAGGCTGCTTTTTGACAGAATGGGCTCAGTATTCAACATTCATGAGTCAGACTTCACAGCATCATAAGATTAATTTAAAAATCAGATTTCAAATATGGGGCTCTTCCTGTTTACCTTTGGCTTCCAGTTTAGCTTTGGAGATACTGTATTTTTTGCATGGTATAAAGTTAGAAATATTGCTATTGTCTGATCTGATGAGCATGTCCCAGTGTTTCTGAACAGATTTTGCAAGAAATCCATCTCTATACTGATGACAAAATGCTGCAGTCTTTCTTAAAAATGGCAGCGGATCAAATGCCTTCTAATCCCCACGCAGATCTGTCTGTATGTGAACCAATCAAGTTTAACTGCCCTGCCCCCCAGACTGATCCATAACTTTAGAAAATAGAATAGAAAAATAGAAAATTTAATATTTTCGTTTGGAAAGGACCTACAGTGATCATCTAGTCCAACTGCCTGACCAATTCAGGGCTGACCAAAAGGTAAAGCATGTTTTTAAAGGCATTGTCCAAATGCCTCCTCAACACTGACAGGGATGGGGCATTGACCACCTCTCCAGGAAGTCTGTTCCAGTGTTTGACCACTCTCTCACTAAAGAAATGTTTCCTAATGTCAAGTCAGAACCTCCCCTGATGCAGCTTTGAACCATTCCCACACATCCTGGCACTGGATACGAGGGAGAAGAGATCAGCACCTCCTTTCCACTTCCCCTTCTCAGGAAGCTGTAGAGAGCAGTGAGGTTGTCCCTTAGCCTCCTTTTCTCCAAACTAGACAAACCCAAAGTCCTTAGCTGCTCCTCATAGGACATGCCTTCCATCCCTTTCACCAGTCTTGTTGCCCTCCCCTGGATGCATTCAAGAACCTCCACACCCTTCTTAAATCATGGGGTCCAGAACCGCACACGGTACCCAAGGTGAGGTCATGCCAATGCTGAATACAGTGGGATAATCACCTCTTTTGACCAGCTGGTTATGCTTTGCTTGATGCACCCCAGGATCCAGTTTTCCCTCTTGGCTGCCAGTGCACACTGCTATCTCATACTGAGCCTGCTGTCAACCACCACCCCAAAATCCCTTTCTGCAGGGCTGCTCTCCAGCCACTCCTCTCCCAATTTATACTAGTGCTTGGCATTACTCTGTCCCAGGTGCAGAATCCAGCATTTCAACTTTTTAAATTTCATCCCATTAATCATTGCCCAATGGTCCAATCTAGATCCCTCTGTGAGGCCACTTGTCCCTCAAGAGAGTCAACAGCACCTCCCAGTTTGGTATCACCAGCAAACTTGCTAATGATGCATTCAACTCCTGCATCCAGATCATTGATAAATATATTGAACAGAACTGGCCCTAGAATTGAACCCTGCAGAAATAGAACTTTGGACCAAGGTATTAAAAAAATCAGCTAAGAGCTCCAAGTTCATAGTTACAGCAAGTGAATTTCTTCCTCAAACACAGGAAAACCTCCTACCATAAGGGACCAGGAAATAACACTTCCTTCAGGATAGGGCCAAAGTTTGGAGGATAAAGAACAAACTCTAAGATTTTCTTCTCAGAAATTACATATTGCTAACACATATGTATCTATATTTTCTTTTTAAAAACCCCAGCTGCTTCACTATTCACAGCCCTCATGAGGAGAGGCTGAGAACCAATACACGAGGGCTATTAGCCACATTCCTTATGGCATCATTGGAATGTTCTCACCCACAGAATTGGTGATGAACACAGTATAAGAATGTAAATAAAACAGATTGCACTGGCTAGACCAGAAGGGTAAAGTCTAGTGATTAAAGCGACAAACATGTTTGCAGATAACACAGAAAAGTGCATGTAACAGCTATCCTACTAAAGAGCAGTAAATTGATAGTTATTTTGGCTAAGTGTACCTTACAGTTTCATTTTAGTTTATGACTTTAAAACATGTGGGAAAAAAGTGTGACCACATGGTCTTTAGAATTAAGGTATTACCCTCCCCATCAGGAAATGTGCCCTCTCTTCCGCACCCCAGCACTGTGCAATCTTGGGAAAGTTGTTCAGAGCTCAGTTACGCTTTTCAGGTCCAGTCTTAAACATTGCATAGTAATATGCTTTGCTTTTCTTCCTGTCCGTTCTCAGATCAGGTCAAAAGGTCCTATAGCAAATGCCACTGGTGGGCATAATATGTATGGATACTTGGTTAGTGAGTAGGGAAGAATCAACCAACACTTTGCAGAATGCCTTATGCTTAGAAAAGCAAATAGGATGAACTATTACTTAGCTCCAGGAAGTAAAGGAGCTGCAGCTAGCACTGCCACTGTGCAGGGCTGCTAAGGGGTGTGCAAGCCAATTTACTTAAACCCAGTCTATTTAAAGTCCAATAGTACAGATCCAGTCTCCTTGTAAACTCTTCCCTCCCTTCCTCCTACCCCTCCAAGCTCACCACTGCAATGCAGCAGAAAAGGATACAAGCTTTAATTTTAAGGTTTTGTTTCCTCAACTTGTAAAACACCAGGATGGCATGAGATAGACCATGACAAACCCGACCCCAAACTCACTGAAATCAAGTGGGCTCGCCCTCCCTGCCCCCTCTCCCCATCAATTACAACAGACTTCAGAACAAGTTAGAAGTCTGAAAAATGTTCCGAAAGTACTGCTAGAAGGAAGGAAGGAAGGAACGAACGAATGAACACAGGAACTCTGTTTCAACATGCAAGCCACTATTTGCCTTATTTCTAAGCATAACTCTGCTTCTCACTGTTATTCCGTAAATACTGTCTAACCAGTATTTGCTACACTTCAGAGAAGACGTCTGTGAACATACCTGGGTTGATGGTGTATTCTGTTCAACATGTCCTTCCTGTTTTGCCAGAGCAACAATTTAGGAGATCTAATGCCACAGCTCTTCCCTAAGAGTTCAGGTCTTTCTTTCCCCCATGCAGTCAGCTACCTTTACAAAAGTAGTAAAAAAAAAAAATATTTTATTCAAGTCTGGTATCCTTTTGCCAAATTTGGTTGAAAATAGCCAGCAAGCTCAAAAGTTACTGATTAACAAAAGAGTGACTAAAAAAAATTTGTTTCCCTTGGAAACCACCAATCCCTTCTCCAGAATGAATCAGAGTGAATCCAGTTCAGTTCAACATACTGTCTATTTCTGTGGTCCTCCACATAGCAGTTACAGAGCAATCCCACCAGCAAATGATGTGTGAAAATCCCTGTATCTAAACTTCCTGCTAAGGCCACCACCAAGACACAGTGTCCATGTGTGGGGAGCCATCCACAACATGAGCCAGCTCAGGGATCCCTGCCAAGGTCAGGGTATGTACTCCATAGCACACGGGCTGGTGTACGCAGCACTGGGCACAGCCACATCGGCTCTGCCTTGTCAACATGTGAGCGTAAGGTAAACAGAAGAGAGGTGATGATGATGAGGAAGAGACTGCTGCCTCTGCAAAAGAGAGATAGAGTTGGGAGAATGATGGTGTGCAAGACCATGCTGCGAACAAGCATCCTGCCATTCACCAGGGGAGAGCAGAGGGACGGCTGCATGCAATATGCCCACCGAAGCACAAGGAGAGCCGCTGCTCCTGTTGAGCACTGACCCATGGGGCAACTCAGCAGATTCTGCTTCTCACAGAGGCAAGATGCTGCCAGTCAGCAGGCTGGGCTCAGCACTGAGCTCAGCTGGAGCTGCAAGGCCCTGCCACTCACTGAGCACTGTTTTGCCTCAGTGAAAAGCACCAGCTCCTGGCTCCAGGCTCCTACTGAGATCCAAATTCAACAGAGCCAGCAACTCAGCGGGAGCCGGCTGTAGCCCTGGATATAGACATAGCCAATCTGTTCTCAGCACGCACTGATATCGCACCCTTAGAGCACGTCCTGCACTGGTTTAACCCCTGTACAACCCCCTGTTCGCTTAGGGTGGTCTGCTTCTCTTCAAGGGAGGGCAGCATTTGACCTGCACTGTGTGAAAGCCTACTATCTGTTAACGAGACATTTGCTCTGATGAGGTAGTTAAAATGAGCATACTGCAAAGCCTATAAAAATTATTGACATTCATAGCATCATTAATCAGCCACACTCAATCTTCCAAATTCTACTGTGTCACTGTAAAATGGAAAGCTGCGGTCTTGATTCACTGCAAATCAGCTCAGCTCTACGCTGTTTTGTCCCAGTCACGTCATCGCCAAACTGGAAGGAACAGCCACAGATCAGGCAGGAGATTTGTCTGAGCCACTTTATTTTTTATCCTTGCAGTTAAACCTTGGAAAATCCATTTTTTGCCAGGACCTTTTGCTGTAGTTGTTCCTTCCTTTGGGAAAGATGCTAATTGGCTCTTTATCATCTGGTTAGACAGGGGAATTGAATATCGCCTGAATGAGTCACAGCCTGCTGGAATTCACTCCTGCTCTTTCCTTAAATTGAGAAGGCATGCATGGCACACACCTGAGTAGAGACACTTCATGAGTAAGGCGTCTTTTCAGTAAAGGTACCTGGCTCATGTTTCCTATTCAACAGAGACTAAAACTTTATGGAATCAGCCCTTGGCAGCACTCCCAGGATATTTTTCCATTCGCACATATTTCTAAAAATGTCAACGCCAGTCTAACCATTCTCATCTGGGAAGCCTGACATCAGATGTACATTAGCCCAGGAAAAAAAAAAAAAAATCCAAAATGCAAGCCCCTTCTAAAAAGGAAAACAAATTCAAAGTATGTTACATTGGCTCCTGCCTCTGAGCTCTATGCAAATAACGGGAGGAAATTTTACAGTGTGATTTTACACCCATGACAATTCAATTTGAAAATCAGACAACGAATAGTAAGGGTTTCAGGAATGAGAAGTGGATGGTATGTGAGATTCTTATTCAGTCCTGATTCCTGCATGTTTGGTTTCTTTACCCAACAGCAGAAAAAAAACAGTCCCAGGCAGGGCCTTAAGAGCCATGCTTTCTTTGCAGTCTTGAAATTAAAACCAGACTGCTAAACAACACTGCATCTGACTGTGGGAGAGCTTCCCCAGAGAGGAAGCATTTTGGCTTGAGCATTTTGTTCCAGTCATCAGTCTCCGATTATTTTGTCTTCCAAATTTGGACCCTTCACACACCTTCCCAGCATCACCTGTTTTGCCTGAGAAACTAGTGTAGATGAACAAGACATGCTATGCTGCCATTTTGCAAGCTGAGTTGGGGTAACAAGCAATATTGTTTCCACACTCTCTTCTCCCCACAGCACATGCCATCAGCATGCTATCACTGTAAGGGAGATCTCTATTTAATTCAGTCTGTCAAGACTCATGGAAAACAAAAGATATGTCTGCAGCCCTCAAGTCTATCTGTAGGATTCCTGGAATGAAACAGAAGCTGAATTCAGTAGGACTAATCCGTAATTACAGAGTGAACTGAGAGCAGGATGTGCTCCTGAAATATTTTAAATATATATTTCGCTGTCCATGAACGCTGCAATAATGACTTTACACCTTCTCTCTCTAGGGGAAATTAATAGAAAGGCTCCCTCCCCTTACTGGCTCCAATGATGATTCTGTTCACTTACCTCCAAGATGTGTTTTGCTCTTGAATTATACTTTTGCTTTCTTGCAAATCTAGATGTTTTTTTACATGCCCATTTTAAGTATGTATCCTGTTTCTACATGTTGAGTAATACATAAGTGTGATAGAGTTTTTAATCTTACTTGTTGTTGAAACAGACCTTAACGACTGATGCTCTGACACAAAAAGTTTCATCACACTTTCCAGGTGGTGGACCTCAGCATTCCAGACCCCAAGTTCTGGTGGTCTTTGCTATAGTCATCCAAGACGTAGCCCCCACACTAGGCCATCTGTCCATTAATCTGCTGGAGGAAATCACCTCCACAGCAGAAATTCCTCAGCCAGCAAGTTCTATTGTACAGAACATTTGCCATCATCAATCAGACCTTCAGTACTTGTCCTGACACTCCTACTGAAGGATGACAACCTCTGTCAGAGGAGTGAGACAAAGGAGAAAACCGAGTCATTAGGAGAAGGACTGTGTTCACTGGAAGATCATATGAGATGCTTGTGTATACAAAAACTAAAAAATGAAAGCCCATTGGAAGGTCCACCTGTCCTTAGTGGTCCCTTCAGAGGGATTTGCTTCTCATCCAGTTGTTGGGGTAGTTGACAGAATTAACATCTTAAATTATTGCAGTTAGAGCTGTCAAGATCCATGGACTACAGTGTCAGAAAAGATTTCAAGTAGAAGTTTACTTCTAGACATGCACTCTTACTTCTCAATCTGACTGAACTTAACTGGGGACCACAGCAGAGCAACTGCTGGCATATAGATGCACCTTGAAGTTACAGTAGAATTCTAGTGGTCGTCCACTGCTTGCCCGTGTTGGGTGGTCCATGGTTTCTACAACACTAGAAGCAGAAATACAGTTACAGGTGTTTGTAACAGCTTTGCTTCCAGTATCACATCCAAAATCCCCATGCTTTGTAAGGGAAGCTTGGTGATGCTTTCAGACCAGTCCTTAGTTGCATGCACATTTTTCAGAGGCTATCTCAATGGACTTAGAGAAGTCAAAGCCATTTGGAAGCTAACAGTGCTCAGAAAGTACATATTTGCTTTGACCTTTCGTTACTCCCCTTTCAGGTTGCAATTAGTTCAATTAGTTTAGGACCAAATTATCCTTTTAGCATATATTCAACAGGAAGTAAACGTAGTCCACAGTGTAAATGCCATGGACCAGCACAGAAGGGCCTTGCCCGTGTCAGGTACGGGCCAGGCAAACATCTGCAGAAGATCATTTAGGTGAGGCTGACCATCTCTTTGGGAAGGAGGCTGGCCTCAGTGAGATCTCAGCAGGTCTCATCCTGCCTGAATTTCTTTGCATGCAGTTAGGAGTGTCTCCGCACACCCTTTCATTTTT
>VZTL01055803.1:13464-25139 GCA_013400535.1 Scopus umbretta | reverse complement strand
TTTTTTAATTTCCACTTATTTTCTAGTACAGCCTGCCAGATAGCAAGAACAGAGGATCTGCTTGGCCACCAGGGCCTCAACTGTATTACAGTTCCTAAGCAGAATTACAAGATGCAGTGACTGAAACACAAGGCATAGCCTACACTAGGGCTGTGCACACAGGAAAATCAGTCAGTCAAAAACCAAAGCAACAGTATCCTGCTCTCACTGTCAGATTCAGTTGTGCTCCTCCATTTGCACTTAGAAAAGCTGGAGTTTTGTATGGTGACTTTTAGTGTAGTTGCATATACATGAGCTCAGGTGGAAGCAGAACTACATGAGAACAGATTTATGCAAAAATAATTGCACTCAATGAATAGAGACTGATTATTATTTCAGGTAAGCAAGTACCAATAGGGGGAATGTGTAAAGCTTTTAAGATACTCCAAGAAATTGGCTGAGGGCACAATGCCATGTAGCATCAAAGCAGGGCATACTTCTCAGCCCTAAGTGTGAAACCGTAAACAGTTTGAGGGAATGTTCCCAGGCAATTAATCACAATCAACTATACTTTTAAAGGCTCCTGATCACACTTGTACCAGAGAGCTCTCTCACAAATACTTCCTAGGCACAATCTGGGAATCAGAACAGGCCAGGAACTGAGCCCATTAGGCAGTCTGCCTCCGGCCACCTTATTTTAGAGGGAGAGTCTTAACAGTATGAACACAGGCTGTTGCATGCCAATTGGCCTCCGTGCCAGAGAATGGTCCTGGGCACATTTCATTTTCTAATATAGATGCAGTCAGGATGTCTATGAGAATTCATATCTCCTCCTTAGTGAAATATCCAGCTTCCTTATTAAGAACAGAACCTACCCCATTTTCCATTAGCAAGAAGCAGTGCAAATTCCATTTTGAAATGCACAGTGTTTCCAAGCCTTCCAGAGGGATTTCTCTCTCATGTTCCAAAATTCTATGCTCCTCAGCCTCTGCTCCATTATCAGTATGCATCACTGAGATCCTTCTTACATCCCTTGATATTCTTTCTGCACCTGCTTAAGATGGTTTCAATTCAGAATGTCAAGAAGACAGCTAAAATTTGAAGGAAAAAAAAATTCCTCCAAAACCCAACCAGGACAAGCTTGCGAACAATCTGTTATGCAGTCAAATGAATTCTGCTATCAGAGTAAAACTATCAGACCAAATTAGAAAATGAATTAGCTTCTAATAATAAATTACCTTTTTCCATTGTGTAATAGTAATAATATTTAGCATTACTGCAATAGTTTACCTGTTGCAACCACTATGTGCGAGCAAGCTATGCATACCTGTCAGTGCTCTGTGCTTCATGAGTCATAGAGACCGACAGGGCCACTGAAGAATCAGTGCTGTTCTCAGCTCCAGATAAATCCAGATTGAAATGCCTTGGCTACAGAGTTTTTGCCTACAGGAAGGTTAGGGGCATCTCTAAATATTCAACACACTGGCATCAGAGCCACTGAAGTTAGCATCTTAACCCAAGGAACGGGTCATTTAGAGATACCCTGTGAGAAAAGTGGATTATGGGAATCTGACCAAAATTTTGCTATTTACTGGGACTTACTCCGCCAGGCCTGCAGGAAGATGCCAGTGTCTGCTTTGGATCCACACTTTAGCACACTCTCCTAAACACAAGTACCTGTATCCTTTCTTTCAAAGCACTGAGAAGACTTTTAAAACATGATCCTGACAGATATTCTGTAGGTATTTTGCCCAGTAGCTGAAAACCAGAAACAACTCTGGGAGCCACCATCCCTTTCCTAGGCAAATGCCCTGATATCTCGGCTATAGACTCCTGCTCTTCCCTTTGCTTCTTATTTGGCCCAAGGAATGTAATCTCCTTCAAAGCACAGTAGTTAAGCTTTAGCTAGAGGGTATTCCCTGACAGAACAATCTTTGTCACCCTCTGGACCAACAGGTTCTTTGTATCTGTTCTCTTGCATGGCCAGAATTTCTCATCACATTGAAGATATTATTTCCTAATTAAAACATTCCTGGAATTAATTGCATGATAATAAAATAACAATAAAAACAACATGTATTTTCACATTAACCTTTCTTGCCTTTAAGTCAGCCTTTTATGCAGCACTGCCTTGAAAATTATAGTGTTTTTCTGAACTAAGGAACCGATGAAATCTGCTCTGTAAATTCACATTGAAGCCTTCCCTCAATTACACTCCCTCAGATTTTCAAATCATTTTAAACAAGACAGAAAAAAATTATAAGGCTACACTGCTTAAATAAGTCAAATAATTTTCAGTTGCCCCCACCCTCCCAATGACATGCATTTCTACTTACTACTTTCCATCCAACATGGCTTCTCTAGGAACATGCTTTCCTAACACAACCACCTAAAGCAACACATCTATCTGAAACTGAAGGGAAGCAGCTGTAGAATGCCCAGCACTAATCACACCTACTACGCACAGCAGCAGGACAGCTCTGCCACTTACTGCTTTGAAGTAATGACTGCTATTACTATCAAATACACTGTGTGATAAAAGTGAAGGGATGAAGTGAGCAGTAGGGTATTAATCCAAAGGGTAAGAGCCAGAGTAATCCAAGAACAAATTAACTGGAGTTGGAAGAGAAGACAAAATGCAAATCACTCCTATTTTCAGAAGCAACTCTTCATCTTGGATCTGCATCTTCTCAGATAATGTCAGCGAAGACTGGGGAACCCCGAGTCTGTCATTACTCATGTGAGAAGGACTGCTATGGGTGAAAAACTACAGAGGAGACAACAACACAGAATGTTTTTCAGAAAAATGCAGTTAACCTTAGTTACTTAAAAGCTGTTTCCCACAAGATCGCAAATGACAGTCTCTATGGCACACTGTAGCTGAAACACAGAAATGAGATGCATCTTTCTTTTTCATCTTCTGCATGTCAGACAAGTGCTACAGCCTGCACTAATTTCTTTGGAAACATCCTCCTAATGACAGTAAACATGAGTGAATTACTAATAAAGAAGAGAATTTGCAGATTACTTTGGATTCACCCTGGCATCAATGAGAACAAAATTCAGGTATCTGACCCTACCACAAACTTAGAATCATAGAATTATTAAGGTTGGAAAAGATACCTCTGAGATCATCTAGTCCAACCATCAACCCAACAACACCATGTCTACTAAACTATGTCCTGGAGTGTCACATCTACACATTTTTTGAACACCTCCAGGGATGGGGACTCCACCACTTCCCTGGGCAGCCTGGTCCAATGCCTCACCACTCTTTCAGTAAAGAAATTTTGCCTAATAGCTAATCTAAACCTCCCCTGGCGCAACTTGAGGCCATTACCCCTTGTCCTATCGCTGGTTACTTGGGCGAAGAGACCAACACCCTCCTCACTACACCCTCCTTTCAGGAAGTTGTACAGAGCGGTAAGTTCTTAAAGAAAGCCCCAAAGCTGGCGATAGGAAGCTAGTCCTAAATTGGACTACCTGTTCATTGTGCCCTGGAGTGGGATTTTAGAGTGCAGAATGGCAAAGTCTTTGCTGAGTCAGATTCATCACATTGCCAAAAATATGCGATTACCTTACAGAGGGCAGCTGAGGTATAAGTTCAAAGGAAAGTGGCACTCAAGTTGGTACAAGCACAGAATCAAGTCCCATGCATTTACAACAGTGGGGAACAAAACAAAATTAGTAGTCAGTTATGATACTGAGGCAAAAATCTGGAGCTTTAGCTACTGGGTTCCATCCTTAGGTGATTTCAACAAAGCTATGCTAACTAACATGCTTACTTGCTTATGAAGTACTTACGAAGAGAGAAAAGAGCTTTTATTGCATGAATTGGTATTACTGAGAAAAGAAAAAAAAAATGCTTTCAGGTAAACAAGCCATCTTCAAGGCATTAGTTCACAACAGCTCTGGGTCTATCTCTGGTTTCATCTTTTTCAGCCCTGGGAAAAATACAGTACAGATACCTGGGAATCAAAAAATACCAAATAAGGACACTACATTACTAGGTTACAGAAGCAAGAAAGCACTGCAATATATATGCTAATTGTGTGTGAATGCTGTTCTTCTTCTTTAAACAAGGTAATATTTATCTTTGCAACTTCTACTTCCAATTAATTGTTCGGTAATACCATTATATGCTTTACTTTTTTCCTATTCCAATTAACATAAAGCTTATTTTATATGATTTTAATGATACCATACCCACATTTTTCACAGTGTTTCACCATGCAAATATTAGGGTTGTTCTGGCCAATGAACCCACAGGTAGCTACTAGAGAATTTCTGTGTTTATTCATACTATGAGTTGGCACACTGGTGTCAGACAGCATGACCCAGGTTCACTGAAGAGTATCAGCACCCTTAGGTTCCAAAATTAGCAAGAGCAACAAAAATTTAACAAGCTGACAAGGAGAACTGGGGAGCAGTTAATGCATACAGCACGAAAGTGAAAAAAAACCAACCCTTACAAAAGCTACAAATAGACTAAACAGCAGGTTCTAAAAAATATTTTGTGGTGCTGAGTATTACATAAGCCTTGGCAGAATGATTTTGGAACAATGATTTTGATTGTTTGTAGGCTGCATTATTATAAGGACCTTTTCTATTCCACTTTTTAAACATTTGTAGCGAAGTTAGCTTACTGAGTGAGGTTAGTGAAACCAATGGTCATACTATAACAGGCTAAAGCTGCACCAAAGGCAGGCAGATGCTGTTAAAGCTTTATCTCACAGTTTCCTTGCTGTCCCTCTGTCCTGAACAGGATCAACCTCATTATTAGCAAGGTCTCTGCAACACACGGACTGCCATACAACATACCGATCCCATCGCTGGCTAAGTAGCAAGGCCAAAGTCTTGCTTAGGCCTTTAAAGCTGTCCTTTCATTATTCTCCAAGTGTGGCAGCAATCTGCCTGCAGGCCCTTGTCAAATTTCACTACTGGTCATGACATCTCGCCAAATGACCTGAACAAATCTCAGCTAGGTAGTGACATTCCTCACTACAACTAAGAGACCTTGTTGTGTGCTAAATGGTCTCCCTGTTTCACCTCAGAACTAGCTTCACTGACACGTTTCAGAAGAGTAAGGCTTTCTGCGTACATATGTATCTTCCATGAGACTGAAAGTGCACTGATACTTGCTTTGTTACCTAATTAGAGGTGAACGGCAGTGCATGGAGAAGGGAAGCTACTTCAGAGCAGTGCTCTTCTGAATCAAGAGCCCCCATCACCACCACCACCAGAACAGCGGTGACAGCAGCACGAGAGGCCAGGGAACAGCCAGCAGAAGTGCCATTTTCTCCTTACAGAGTCCAAATAAAAAGAGCACACACAAGAGGGATTTGCTCGTGCTGCTCAAAGCAGCATTAACTCTCCCTCCGTGTTCAGTGACCCCACAGGATGGGTCACAGTGCACAGATGCTGGCATACAGCCCTTGCCTGCAGAGCCACCAAGAGCCATGCAAGAGACCAGAAAGGAGGCCACAGGCTGAATCTCTCTCCTCCCTTCCCTTGGGATCTCACATTTCAGATGTCCCAGCCCAACCAAGTCCACTCATTTTTGTGCCTCCCCTAGCCCTCTCCACCTTTGAAAGGCTCAGTCCTCCCTTCCACAGTCTTTTCTTTACCCTGTTTCTATATAGATCGTTGTACAACTGTTCATAAAGCAGTAGGAGATGAATGGTGTTATATAACTGCTAGTTACTGTTTTTTAGAATGATAGAAGAGTAAAATGGGAATGTAGACTCCCCTTGGGGCCAGGCTAAGCAAACTAAACTTACGTTACTGGTGACCCAAAAGACTATTCACTTCAGCATCCCCAAAATGGAAGAATGGAAGGGTAATGCATTTCAGTACGTATTGTCCCACACAAAATGACAAGCCATTAATAACATGGCATATAGGCATGTGTGGGGTAAGAAATCTTCTGTGATGTAGCTCCTAGTCAAAACAGTTTACAAAAGTGTTGGTTTGAGTTTTGTTTTTGGTTTTTTTTTGTTTTTTTTTTAATGTTTGCAATGATTTGCTATTCATTAAGCTCTGATATCTTGTGGCTTTTGATATTCCAAAGAGGTTTTATTCAGCTTGCTTTTCATTCCAGGTCAGCTAACACAAAATCGATAATGGTTTGGACAGATTTCCTTCTTGTAATGGGCCTAGAATTGGCACACATACCCTGAACTCTCTTCCTGTTTCACATTTACAGGAGCTTTCTCAGAGTGATTTGGTTCCCTCTTTCTCTCATATTCTTTTGTGGCAGAAATTTGCATCAGCATGTTACGAGGCTTCTGCACTGCTTGTATGCCAGGCACAGATACATGCTGCCTGCTGAACTCAGTGAAGCTTCCTGACACCAGAATCAATTACAGCAAAAGCAGGTTCTCACTGCTGGGAAGCGCAATTGCACTTTCATCAAGGCCAAAGTTGCAATTTTTCATGCAGACAATCCTGGTACTCTGTTTGCAACTGATCATGTCAGGAGGACTGCTCTGATGAGTAGTGGCTGCAGGAATAGGCACTCTTTCTGTGGTAAGAATCTGGTGTTTGATTACTGTATCCTGAAGCACCACTTGTTTTCAAGCTCACAAACTGTACCACATACCTAAATATTTTCACCAAAGTCCAATGGGAACTGATGGCTCAAAGGTTTCCGTAGGGTACGTAGTTCATCTTTAAGTAACAATCTCAAAGATCAGTGCATCTAAAATACCTGGTGAACAATGCTTTACTGAAGCATGTGCTTAAAGCTGAGCTCATGCTAAGCGCCTTCCTGAATTGTCATCTAACCATGTTTCTGGTCCTATTACTCAGTGTCTGGCAGCAACCTCTCTCATTAGAAAGCAAATCCCTCACTTATATGCCAATAGAAATCATGCATCCTTGTAAAGAAGGCGTCAAACCCGAGTTTGCCTGAACTGCGTTTGACAACTATTTAGAAACCCAAGCCAAACAAACATTTTCAACAATATTTTAAGAATAATTGGGTTTCTTTATATTGGAAAGTTCTGTTGTTTTATTATGCAAAAAAGCAGCATGTTCAAACTGAAGGTCGAGGAATGATTTGACAAGCTTGCATAGAACCCTGTGCAGCAATCAGGGTATTTTGCTCTCATAGAGTTTGATCTTGATTGGGACAAATTCTACTTTCAGTTACAGCAGGGCATGTAGGCTGGAATCAGAGCTGAGTTTTGCAGAGTGGATCCACTGGGAAGTTGAAGGCCCCCAGCACCTTGCAAGACCAAGTCCTGTGGTATCTCTGCAAACATGAAGTAGGGTTCAACAAGCAGTCGTGATAATCTACCAGTTCACTGGCACTGAAGGGTGAGGATTTCACTCCTCCCTGCTTCCTCACCTCCCCGCGCCACTGACCTTCCCTATCCCTTCCTTGCACTGGCTCTGGCACTCACTTGCGTTCCAACTCACCAATTTGACAAAAAAAAAATCTACTTCGTTGTTGTTGTTTGTTGCTGCATTGGATTTTCTGCCAGATTAGTGAGCTCAAGCAGCTCCTGGAAGTGAAGGCAGCACTTGCACATGTACTTGCACAAGGACAGAACCGGTCCAGGATAAGCAGCAAAAGGGCACACAATGGGAGGAAGAAAACTGAAAAGGGAGGAGGAAGATGGGACCTTCCCTTCCCATCAGCAATGGGCTTTCCAGATCAGCTCAACCCACTCCCCATAGCCCTGATCTGCTTCCACCTACATCAGTTTTACACTGGTGTTACTCCACTAATTGCAATAATTACTGTTATGCAATTCAGATCATTAATATCCAGAAGCCCTAAGCCCATAAGCAGCGTTCCACTGTTAAACATGGGACCGCATACACACATTGCCCCTGCTCTGAGGAGCTGACAGTCTAATTCAGCACAATGCACAATTGGAAGAGCAAACTATGGAAGACAGAAGTGGCCAGGAAGGTGGGGGTAGTAATTAAAGGAAGACACAACCAAAATGGATTCTGAAAGACTCACTGCATTGTTTGCTACTTATTCAGGTGAGTTGCATGGATTTAATCACTGAAAGTAAATCAAAACTAGATGCCTGAGCAAAAAGCTTCACTGTAAGTCCATCAATGGTGCAACAGGCAATTACACCACTTCTTTGTTTCATTTTAGATTCAGTCTCACCAAAAGGCTAATTCTGCACTTCACCTGAATGCAAAAACTCTCACTAAAGCAAACAGGAGGATCTGCCCATGTCTGGAGCACAGCTGGACTGCGCACTTTGTCTGCCAGTTTCTCAGCATACTATATTATCACTCCCCATCTAAATAAATAAGCAAACCGACCAAGAACCCAACATCGCAAATTAACATGAAAGATCCTGTTCTCTGTTACCAGAGTCAACCTCCTTCCCTCTCACCCCTGGGTTTTGGGCTGAGCTCTGTGTGACGGTTCTTTATACCAAACATGAAAAATACTACTTGCTTGGCACTTACCATGCCTGTTTTACTGAATAGGAAGGAAAAACATCATGCATTTGGCCAGTAACATTAAACAGCATGGTAAGGGACAGGTAAGCAGAATTTGTGTCTGGACAAGAGAATGTCAAGCACCGTTTTGCAAAGCTGATTTAAATTTATCACAGTACATACATTTGAGGTATTTGCATAAATGATAATCCTGATTTAGTATTTACTTAGTCGTATTAGAAAATTTGTTAGAAACAAACCTTGAGCGTCGACAATCAAGACTTCTCTTTCTGCTAGTCTTGCTGTGCCACTGTATGTGGTAAAGGCATGAAACATCCTTTAGCAATAAACCAGA
This sequence comes from Scopus umbretta, assembly GCA_013400535.1. Taxonomy (NCBI): domain Eukaryota; kingdom Metazoa; phylum Chordata; class Aves; order Pelecaniformes; family Scopidae; genus Scopus; species Scopus umbretta. Next base: position 16,390 of record VZTL01055803.1, on the reverse strand, counting down.
AGTTTGAGGGGAAAACAGAGATGTCCTTTGCAAGAAAAATGATAACACAGCTCTTTGATTTAAAGTAAAGAAGCAACTTTGTGTAAAGTCTTCACTAGTAAGCTGTACAGTGCTGTGTTATCACGATGAAGATAATGTGTCATTCGTCTTTCAACAACATCTTAACTGTAAAATCCACAGCACTGAAAGGGTTTTGTTTGGAAATAAAAGAAAATAAGGATATGTTTTGATGAAAGGTGACGCCTTCCGTGTGGGTCCAAGATATAAGCCAGGCAATGGTTATTTAAGTAGCACGACATACCATGTTAGACTCTTTAAGTGCCATCCATTTCCAGTCTATGAAAATTAAAAACAGTGAACTGTGTACACAAATGGTATGGATACATGAAGGTGACTGATACACATGCCAAAGTAATTTGGAGTGTAAAATGAAAATAGTTTTGCAGATATTGCACTCATAGTCTACTTTCTTGTTGCACCTATCCACTCCCCCATATTTTGATCTGTTGTGCACTTGGATCGAAACAAGTAACAGCAAACACTATTTTTTTTCGTTCTTTCGATCTCAAAAATATAACAAAGGTATAAAACTGTAAAACTAAAAAAAAAAAAAAAGGCTTGCACATACATTTTTTGAGTGGGGACAGTAAGCACAGGATTGAATTATTTAAAAACTCTGAAACAGTAAGGTAATTAATAAAATTATTTATAAAGAAGTGTATCTACAATATTTAATAATTTAAGGCTCACAAAAACTAACATATCAATGACAATAAAAGTTTTCTCCTATAGGGTTAAAAGCACCAAATTCACTTCACATACTAGATAACCAGATCTGTACTGATCACAAGTGGAAAACTCTGAAAGTGCTGATCTGCTAATGTTCCTAGTGCTTTAACGATGTTGTAGTTCACAGGAATAAGAAATCCCCTTTCAAACCATAAATACAGTTATACAGATATAAAATATATTGGAATAATTTCAGTTCGAAACTACAGTATAAAACCCCTCAACCTCCCTCCCCCCCCCAATCCATTCATTCTCCACACACACATCCCCCAACTCTTTAATACTAAACTTGGAGCAACTGAATTTACAAATGACCCATTTAAAACCAACCACCATTTGCTAAAATAAGTTTCTACAAATTAGATTTTGCACTGTCGTAATTTACCAGCTCCTGCATCATGGAGCGTAGCTTATTCTTAGTCTATTTTAAAAATAGGTGACCCTTTGTGTCATGGAAAAAGAACATAAAAACATGTATTCCTGGAGGACTACTCAGGACAGTGATCAATTTATAAAATATAGCCTGATTTTAAAAACCAATTGGTACCAAAAGAATAATTAGAGTCGTAAGTTTCTGCCACCAGCAAATCCTTCTGCATCTCTGAACTCTAACTCCCTCCTCTCCTTACAGGTCTGTTTCCCTATTGGTGTCCAGACAGAGAGCATAGAGGGATTTTCTGAGATCTACGTTACTTTTCGCTTTGATATTGGTTTTCTCTAAGGAGCTGGTGCCATTGTTGACACCCTCACTGTTTTCCAAGTGCACAACAGATTTGTTCAGAGAGTTTCTACTGGATCTTCTCTTCGCATCACCCCCCGCTGTGCTGCCCTGAGCACTGCTGTGTTCATCTTTGAGGATAGCTTGCTCTTCGTGATCAGTCTCTCGGTGGTAGAAGTAATTGAAGTTGGATACAATGACAGGGACAGGCAGGGCGATGGTGAGCACACCTGCGATAGCACACAAGGAACCCACAATCTTGCCCCCCACGGTGACAGGACGCATATCCCCATAGCCCACAGTGGTCATCGTTACCACTGCCCACCAGAAAGCATCAGGGATGCTGGAGAAATGAGACTCGGGGTCATCAGCCTCAGCAAAGTAGACAGCGCTGGAGAAGAGGATCACCCCAATGAAGAGGAAGAAGATGAGGAGGCCCAGCTCCCTCATGCTGGCTTTCAAAGTCTGTCCCAAGATCTGCAGACCTTTGGAGTGCCTGGAGAGCTTGAAGATCCTAAAGACCCTGACCAGGCGGATAACTCTGAGGATGGCCAGGGACATGGCTTGCTGCTGGCCCCCGCCCCCATTGCTGCTGCCAGCCCCAGGCTGCTGCTGCTCATGGGCCAGCTCAGTGCCCAGAGTGATGAAGTAGGGGATGATGGCCACAATGTCGATGATGTTCATGATGTTGCGGGAGAACTCAGGCTTGCTGGGGCAGGCGAAGAAACGGACGAGGAGCTCAAAGGTGAACCAGATCACGCAGGTGGTCTCGATGATGAAGAAGGGGTCTGAGAGGCTACTGGGTGGCTGCATGGGTGGGGAGTCCCCAGTTGTGCCGTTCAAACCTCCACTTTCTGGGGGCAGGGGCACGGGCATCTCCCTCTCGTCCCTGAATTCTGGAAGGGTCTCCAGGCAGAAGGTGATGATGGAGATGAGGATGACCAGCACGGAGACGATGGCGATGGCCCGTGCCGAGCTGGAGCTCTCAGGGTACTCAAAGATGAGCCAGACCTGGCGCTGGAACTCGTTGCGGGGCAGGGGCTTCTCCTCCTCTTTGATGAAGCCCTCGTCCTCCCGGAAGCGCTCCATGGCCTCCTCACCCAGCTGGTAGAAGCGGATCTCGTCAGCGAAGACGTCGATGGAGACATTGACGGGCCGGCGGAGCTTGCCCCCAGACTGGTAGAAGTAGAGGATCCCGTCGAAGCTGGGCCGGTTGCGGTCGAAGAAGTACTCGTTGCGGAGCGGGTCGAAGTACCGCATGCGCTTATCCGGGTCTCCCAGCAGCGTGTCGGGGAACTGGTTGAGGGTGCCCAGCTGGGTCTCGAAGCGCAGCCCCGAGATGTTGATCAGCACCCGCTGGTGGTGCATGACGCCCCGGTTCGCCGCCGCCGCCGCCGCCGCCTCCTCCTCCTCCTCCTC
>VZTL01055803.1:0-12940 GCA_013400535.1 Scopus umbretta | reverse complement strand
CCCCCCGCCCCTTTGCTTTGCTCGCCCCTCGGTTTCTCATGGAATTGGTGCAGTTCCAAAAGGTGCTTCCAAAACCAGCAGACGACAGCACTTCTACCAGGCTACCTTCATGTTAGCGTTTGCAAACCGCGACCGTGCTTTCCCTCTGATGCATTAAACTCGCATCCGAGGCTGATACATTTCAGTAGATGCACATTTTATTAGAGAAAATTAATTGAAGCAGCTTTACACAATGACTTCAACTACAGTAATACAATCAATGCTAAGATCTTATTTTCTGTATTCAAGCCGTAAACTCGTCTATTCTATTCAAGGTCTACAGGGGAATATACTAAGTAGGGATACATATACGTATGCAGGATTAAATGGTATATATTCCACTCTTTTGGAGTTTGTGGGTTTCTAACAAAATCAAGTACAGAAAATATTAAGTGAAAACCCCATTTTGCATTCCAGTTGGCATCACTGCAGTGACATTTCTACTGAATCCTCATGGTAGTACTCATAGCTCCAGCGAATAGTTTGCCTAGATTCACTGGGATTAGTGGGTTTTCACTTAATTTAAAACATTACCTCTGTGTATGAAATAAGGCCAAAGATATTAAAACAGTGCCAAAATAGAAAGCCATAATTATATCAAATGGCTACTGTAAGTGATGACTTGCCTATGACATGCTCATGTTCTGTAATTTACCTCTGGGCACTGAGCACAGAATCACTGTGCTGGTGAAGTAAAGGACCGCTTTACTCACATAAGTAATTCCTAGAAGCAAAATTACAGATAAGTTTTCTAGAGCAGCCCTTTGAAAATAATGGCCCTTTGATTTACAGGAGCAGTCATTTAACAGAATAATGTATCAAACCTGCAAAATGTAGTATAATACCCTTTGGGACTAGCAAACGCTGCAGTAAATACAGACACACCTGAGCACCCCAACAAATAAGGGCTGATCTGACAATAACCAGAGGAAGGGCTTGCACACTGGAAAATTAGTCTCTTTTTCCAGCTCTGTCAGCTCCTCTAGTGCAAGATAACCCTCCCAACCTTGCCTCAGGAATAATCATTTATTTCAAGAGGAAACATCCCTAGACAAGTTCATAGAGATCTCCTGGAGGCAATGCTGGTCAAAATTAATAACTTGCACCCCAGGAACTGTGGCACCTGTCTATCACAGCAAAACACCTTTGGAGCCTGCTCAGCAAATATGTTCCTTTCACTGGGCCAGGCACAGGCATCCACAGACACTCGACTGCGCTTTCATCTGTGTAAGAATATAATCAGTAACACAAAACGGAAGAGTTGCTGGCACCTGTGCCTGTTCCCTCACCTCTCTACTTTTTTCGTTCAGCCTGCTGTTCCGGCATGTGAACATAACACACTCCATCTGCATAATCCATCCATAACCCCATCTGCAAAACCCCCTTCCAGGGACCTGCTCCCACAAGGGTTACATCTAGCCTTTGCAACCACCCTGCATTTATGTGACCTGCCATTGCATTAGACAAGTCCCCACAGGCTCCAGGAACAAAGCCCAGCCCACTAGAGGGACCATACACCTGCATCGCAGATCTCCCCCCACACACACACACCTTCATGCACCCCTCATAAAAAGCCCACATCCATTCTCAGCCCTGTTCCTACACTTCAGTTCCCACTCCTGGAGGCGCTTTCAAAAATCCTCCTGCGCAGCTAGGACGCTCAGGACCCTGGCAGACAGCCTGCTGGGGACGCAGCCTAGGGGGGCTGGCGGTGGGCACCACGCAGAGCGGAAGGAAGGGGACAGAGGGCTAGTAAACTTGCTGCCTCCCAAACAGTTGTACCTGTCCTGCCATTCCTTCATCAACGACAGGGAGCAGCACTTCTCTGACGCCTGGAAGAGATTATGCTGAATTTAAATTCTCCCTTGATTAAAACCCAAGTTTCTAGCCCTTCTAAATGTTGTGTTGCAGTGTTCACGTCCTGAATTTGCAGGCAGATGGGATTATGCTAAAGCGCAGAGAAAAAAACAGACTTGCCCACGTTCATCTTGCTGAAAGCCTCACTGAAAACCCAATGAAGAAAATGTACGTTATTAATTGATATAGCAGAAAAATACAGCTGCTCTGTGTAGTGTTTGAGTAGAATATAACTACTTTCTTTGCAGCTTTAACAATTCTGAGAATCTAGTATGATATCTGTATATGTGGGTACGAAAGAAGAGGGGAGAAAAGAGGGAAGAGAAAGTGGGAGGATGATGTTAAAGGGGAAGAAAGATCTACTCCAAGCAGGGAATTTTAAAGGGCAATACTTACTTTTTGAGTGTGGTGAAAAGCCTCTGAACACTTCTGTGAAGAGCAGTCCTACCAGCAGAAAGCCAAGGTACTGGAGAGAAAGGATGACATGCAGAATAGTGGGACGTATCAAGTGCTGAGCTGTGCTACTAATGTTTTAACCAGGCACTCCCTGACAAAGGATTTATTTGGATTTATTTGTCCCCATACTTGTGATTTAGCAAAAAGTCTTTTCTACCCTGAGCACATGCACACACATAAACAGTCCCATACACTCCAGCACATCCACACCAAAATTTACCATTCTCTCCAGCTCCCCCTGCCACTCACTTCTAATCCAGTTATAATGCCTTTTGCCATCCCCTGTGACTGGGACGGTGTTTTTTTTCCCCCATCTGGTCCACACAGCACCGTTAGTGGCTTATCCTGCAGCCTCATTTGCAGGTCTTCTCCTGAGGCTGGACAGGTGGCTAGTAAATGGGACTCCCCTGGTTAGGCAGCATCAAGAGGCTGACTAAGTACGATTCTTTTGAGGTTCTTTGCTTTACCAGCTAGAACCTATAAGAGTCTCATACAAGCTTCGTAGAAGAAGAAACACTGTCCAAGCTAGAGGTTATCTTTTACCTAAAGGCAGGTCTGCATCCCCAATACTACTTTACCAACACTTCCATGGGGAGAAAGGAAGGATCATATCCTTATGCCATCATGCTGGGGACATGAATAATACACGCCTATGCTCAGACCTATGTAATCATGTGCACCACATAATGAGATTTCTGTAACTGCCCCCCACCTTCTGCTGCATTATCAGCTTTGCACTGGCCTCCCCCTGCTCTTGGGTACTGGGACAGATGCAACTGGCTGATCCAAGCCGTCAAGGGTCGATGAACAGCGCTGAATACACACCATTCCACAGCAGGAGCGGCAGCTGTGTGGCTGCTGGGAGCTGTCGTACAGTGGGACACTCCCACACAGTGAAATGAGTGACCCATCCCATGTGGGGGTCTCACATGTTGAGAAATGGAGGTAGTCTGCAGAGGCTGCATTCATCTACCCATACACACACACACACACACGCACATACACACAAAGTACATGTGCTCAGGTATACCTGACTAAGGTCACCTTGGGGACATCCAGTCTTTTCACAAATGCTCCCTCTTGGGCCACCCCTATCACTGACAGCAGCTGTGGAGCATCAGCCTCATCAAAATGAAAATATGATGCTGAGATGTGGAGAGACACACACCAGCCTCTAGAGGCTTAATCTGCCCACAGGCCTCCCTCTCAGTGGTGGTGGGACTAGCCATGACTGCTTCAAGACATTTTGTGGGGACAGGGACCCCACGAATGTGCCTCATGGGATGACATGGGTGACTCCTTTTTTTCTTTGCCATGTGTTGACTAAATACCATTCCCATCATGGCAGATGGTGAGAAAGCCATCTGAAGCTGAGAAGAAACCGAAGGGGTTAAAGGCAAATCCGTGCCTCCTCCACTTGGTTAATTCCCTCACAGCCTGATCCTGTATTGAGATCATTCAGGCCAGAGAGAGAGACTGCCACAGTCCTCAAGGGAGACCCCAGAGAAAAGACTCTTATTTCCTGTTCAGGAGGATTAAGTACAAGGCCATTGACAAATCACAGTAAACATCTGGATGTGAGCACTCCATCTATCAAGGCCTAATCCATGAAGTTATTCATTAATGAATTCAGCAAATTCACACTGTTCTATATATAGGGTCAGCTGATCTTTTTTTACGTTTGTCTTGGAGGTGTTTTACACCTGTATCAACAGATTTTTATTTATTGTACAAAGCAATCTATTGTGTTCTGGTTGTGCTTAATTGTTTAGAGTCATTCTTCTGCCTTCTTTAAAAATCACACACTGCCATATTTTCTGATAGTGTACAAAAAATCCTATAGTTAAAACCTAGCCATGTTCCTGCATTTTATATTGTTTTTTATTTTTAAGCCCAAGTTCCTGTGGAAAATTCCATCACACAGCGATGGAAAAAACACTAAATAGTAATCGATTTTCTTTTCTGTATTTTGTTTTGATTAAAATGACAATCTCTCTCATTTATCTTTAGAGAGACGGTAAGCATTGGGTAAATGGTCTGGTTAATTCAAAAGTAATTTTATCAGAACATCCATAATTTACATTGACTTGAACAGTAGGAAAGATGCTAAGCACTACCGGATATCAAGCTTATTCATTTAAACAGAGCACTTACATTATGCTTTATATCTTGTGAACATACAGCTACTCTGAGAATGCATAATGACACACAGTTTATAAAGGGGAGACTTGCACACAACTGTGCCCTTAAAAGTCATCTGTTGAGCTTGAATAACACTCCAGCCTGCTCACATGCAAACCAGGCCATGTAGCTGAGTGCATTGTTTTCCACACAGCTGTGCCATCTTGTTTCCAGTGAAATCTGCAGGCTTTGTCATTGATATTGGTGGAATCAGCATTTGGCCCAGAGGTTTTTATAAATCCAGCTGCGACAGGGTATTTTCAATTCACCCTCAAAGCTTTGGACTCTGCCAGGCAACATGACTCATCCAAACTTGTAATTTATAATTTCCAGCCCTTTTGACTTATAGTGCATTATTGTGGTGCAATCTTTAGGGGCTTGAGGGGAAATCTAATTCCATGCCTTTATTTGCTTCTAAATTCCAGGAGCAATGTACCTCTACTCTTAGATTTTATCTCATATTACAACAGGATGCCCCAAGTGGACAGTACCAAAAGAATGAAGACAAGTGAGTGCAATCCGAAGGAGCAAAGAATCAAGACCTGCAGAGCCACTTACCTATACCTGTGCAATTTTATCTTCACTGCTAGCACAAATGCTCTCACAAGTGAATTTTGTTTGCACTGATGCTTTTGTAATGGCTGTACTCCATACCAATATCTATTTCTGTATGCAAAGCATGGGGTTTCTGGGCAAACTTGATCCCTCTTTATAACCCAACTGAAAATGCTTCGTTTTCATCCTGTGGCCATGGAAGTCGCACTGACAAAAAGCTATTACCATTTCAAAAGTGCAAGAACGGGCCACTCACTCAGGCTGTGAGGATGAGGGCCAGGAATAGATAGATCAAAGGTTGCATGTCTAGGATGAATAGTTACAGTGGCATGTGATTTAGGTGATCAGTCACTCACTACAAGTTGTCAGGTGGCAAATTCATACTTTTCTGTTTCGTTACCAGCTATGTGGCCAGACACAGTCCAGAGTCCACTGCAGTAAGCTCTGCCATACACAGACACAAATTAAGCTGCATAGGCTGCTTAAAAAAAGCTAAATTACATGTTTACGAGTTTATGTATTTTAAAAAGGAGTGGATTTGCAAAAACATTGAGTAATCTCATCCAAATTTCCTGCTCATTTCTAATTTTTAAGCAGTCATGAATTATGAATGAATCAAGGACAATAAAAATATTTGATCCTTCCTCTGGTGTAAAATTATTAGTGAAGCCCTTGAAATTAGTGACTATAATCTGAAAAAGCTTATGTGAGGGGAAACTGAGGTTGAGACCTACTCATGATCCCCTCACACATAGGAAAAGGAGCTAAATTCATGAGATTTCTTTGTAAGCAGCTGCAGGAAGGTATGCTCTACCATGAAACTAGAAGGGGAAACGTACTGATGGTTTAAGCAGGATAGGACCATAAGTGAATCAGTAAGTGGATAGGAGTAATGAAGCAGCTTTAATTGCACTAAGTCTTCAATGCTGGAGAGGCCTCTGGGGAAGCTCTTAACATGAATGCAGTATGTTAGATACACAGCAGATTTTTTTTCCTGCCTCACCAAGCAAAGGAAAGAATGGAGGACCCACCCAGAGGTTTATTATTTAAAGCTCTAACAAAAGTAGCATTCTTTTGCGCGTATGCAGAAGCAGTACAATTTATGTAGTAAGTAGCATGGAGAAACATTTGGCAGGAAGAAAACCAGCTAGCACATAGATGTAAAATAAGCCCTGCTTTGCTTTTCATACTCACCAGTGAAAATCGGAAGAAAGACTACTCAAATCAATGGAAAGACATTTATAATGTATCATTGTGGTAACGTAAACAAGTCCTTTGTGTGCGTGTGTGAAGGGGAGGAGGGCAAGGAATGGAAGAATACTATTTTATCTTATACATGTTCATGTAGTAGCTAAAGGAAAGGTTTGGCAACTGAACACAGACCAGTGATGAACAAGTTGCATTTATTTTGCATAGTGACTAAACTCCAGGCTGGTGTAGAGCATACAATTTTTTTGTGTACACCCAGTTGCTAGGTTCAGGCTAGCATCTAATCCTCTGGACATTTCCAGAGGAGTTAGACTTCTTTACATTTGAGATGAATTTGGCTTGGCAATGGCAATGCACCGTGTTACTAATTCTAATCCTTTCCTTCAAGAGCTTTGTGTTTCAACTGTGAAAAAATCACTACTCTGTAATACTTGCTGTAATCAGCAAAGCAGGATGCAATAAATAAATGCCACTTTGTAGTTTAAAAACTGAATTTAGCATTTTCAGAGCACTACCAGATCAAAACTTTAACAGTATTTAACTGTCTGCAGATTAATATAAGTGCCAAATTCTAGCTGTAATCGATTTAGGAGCAAAAAAGGAGCCAATGGAGCTATGCAGCTTTGCACTAGCCAATGAATTGACTTTATACATTTTGTATTAATACTCATACAAATTGGTAGTGGAGATGGTTGCTTATGGTGGTGTAAAATTTTTTGTCTTTGGAAGAAGCAAAATTTTAAGATGATAATAATACCAAAAACAAACTCAGGAAAAAAAAGTTATTAATAGGGAACCTCAATCTATCATTTCTATTAAAAAATATGGCATCTGTAAGAAGCAATGCTAAGCAGTCTTCATGCATTAAAAGTTCTCTATGGTTATGAGAGCAATCAAAGGCAAATAAGCATTCCAGAAAGTGGTACATGGTGATTGTCACTGCATTAGTTTTCTTACTTAGGATGAAACTGCTAATAATGCCTTCTTTAGCTTCAGAACAGTGAAGGAATAGAGGTACCTGTCCAGTTGGACAACATGATGTCCAGTTTCCTTCATGCTTATGCTAATATGAAGTTAAACCATCAGGGCCATATAGCTGTAATTCACCCCAGTCCTAGTAGGAGCTTCCTTAATAGGAAAGGCTGGGATGCAGTATACAGGTAAGTGCATCCTTTGCTGGTGTTACCTGGACACTGCTTTCAAGGCTGGACACACCTGACCCTGCCTGATCTAGCATGGTAAGATGAGCTAGTCTTATGAATGCTAAGAAACCCTCTATAGCCTAAGAAATGAGTCAGGGAGTCATGGTTGGATGGTAGGCCTTGCAAACTGAGCTAACAGATGGAAGGGAAGGAGGAGATCTTCTGGTGCTAGGCTGCTGTGTTGATGACTACTTGGCTTTGCTTTGCGTCAGTTTCAATTACGTGTGCTCCTCAATACCTTAATCCCTGAATTTACATAATTCCTTTTTTCTTCCTAACTTGAGATGTTTGAAGGCAACTGTAAATCTGCACACATGAGCCTCAGACACACACTCCCCAAATACATTTTCTTCATGCAATCATGTTAGAAGTAGCAGATAATGTGCAAGTTCATCATACTGTGTTCACTCTCCGCTTTGATTTTCTTTAAGTTAGCTTCTCCTGCTTTCCCCTGGTGTAGGTCTGATAGTAGAAGTGTAGGAAGAGAGCAATGAGGCTGATAATGTAGAGAAAGACTGCAGCGTTGAAGCCATCAGGGAACGGGCATTCTGTGAAGAGGTTGTAGGAAGAATGTGCAGCAATGGCTACAAACTGGCACTGGAAGAGGGGGGAAAAAGAAGCAGCCAGATTAGGGATCCTACATGTAACATACTCCAAGTGACCATTTGGTCCATCATAAAGAGTAACACAACATATTAATAGTGTCCTCAACCCAGAGTACCACCTCTTTGCCTCTCCTGACATCCCTGAAAAAACTTGTCTTTCAAGCCCAACAGTGTTTTCCCAACATGAAAGGGTATCATGTGTCCCCAAAAGTGGCTTGCCCACTGCTGCAGGGAGCAGGTTTGGAATTCAGCCTCTCCCACCTAGGAGCAGACCACTGCCCTTGTGCCACTTCTCTGCCACTGGCCAGTAACTGGGATTTGGAATATGGAAACTAAAGGTGGGAGACTCCTCTTCCCCAATGGTAATCAAATTATTATTATTCCCATAATGATTTTGATTTGTGTTTTAGCTTACAGCAAAGAACTATAGATGCTACTTTTACTCATTTAAGCATGAAACCTTTCTTTTTATATTTTCGTAGAATCATAGAATGGTTTGGGTTGGAAGGGACCTTTAAAGGTCATCTCGTCCACCCCCGCTGCCGTAAGCAGGGACATCTTCAACTAGATCAGGTTTCTCAGAGCCCCATCCAGCCTGACCACGAATGTTTCCAGGAATGGGGCATCTACCACCTCTCTGGGCAACCTGTTCCAGTGTTTCACCACCCTCATGGTAAAAAATTTCTTCCTTATATCTAGTCTAAATCTACCCTCTTTTCATTTAAAACCATTACCCCTTGTCCTATTGCAGCAGGCCTTGCTAAAAAGATTGTCCCCATCTTTCTTACAAGCCCCCTTTAAGTATTGAAAGGCCACAATAAGGTCTCCCCAGAGCCTTCTCTTCTCCAGGCTGAATAACCCCAACTCTCTCAGCCTTTCTTCATAGGAGAGGTGTTCCATCTCTCTGAACATTTTTGTGGCCCTCCTCTGGGCACACTCCAACAGGTCCATGTCTTTCCTGAGCTGAGGACTCCAGAGCTGGATGAAGTACTTATTTTACTAACTCACCTATCTCAATACCCTGAAGCAATGAGTTCTACCTGCTGCAACTATGTTAAATAAAAACTGATTTCCTGTGCTATATTTTGCATTACAAATATATTTTCATTTAGTGCAATGCTTTCTTGTTCTGCTTTTGCCATGCAAGGTAAATAAGAATTCTGGACCAGCCTTCAGTGCACCGCTATTTTACATCTACGCTAGCTCTTCCTTCTCTTCTTTGGTAACTGCATACGTTTTGTTTGCATAACCTCTCTTTGTGTGGAATTAACTCTCCCACATCCTTAACTATAATCATTGTCCATGTCTGGAACATTACTTTTATGCTGTATCTGAAAAACCATAAGGTTGTCAGGGTTTGTCACTTCTTCAGAGATGAGGGAAAGAAAATCCAAAGAATCTCTATAGAAAGAGTAAAACACATGTTTTTCTTTAACTTGTCTCTGTTTTCCTGCAGTTAGACATACTCTTCCTTTTTTGAAGAAACAGAGTGAAGGCTGCCGAATCTCCTGCCCTACCAAGAATCCAAAGTTACCACCCCACACCTCTCAAAATCAAGCCAAGTTTTCAGGGCTTCAGAGGCTGTCATATACAACAGAAAAGGGAGATGTATAATTTTAATTTTTCTCTCACCTTCCCATTACAAAGGTGGGGGCTTATTAGTTGATATGGTCACTGAAGGCCTTTTGCAAGCTTTCTGAGTACCATTCACAGCAAGTCACCAATCAGTTCACCTCTCATAGTGGTACACTAGGACACTTAAGAACATGGTGACTTCCATAGGCAGCAAACAGAAAGACTTGAGCCAGTGAGAGGACAGAGACAGACAACAAGGGACATCACACCCGTCACAAGAAAGTGCAGAGATGAACACATGGAACTAATTACCAGTTGCATGATGGTTAGGTAACGCTTCCACCATAGGTAACGGTGCATCTGTGGTCCCAGGCTGGCCAGGGCATAATAGCCATACATGAAGATGTGTACAAAGGAGTTTAGCATCCCAATGAAGAATGCTGAGGAGTAAAGAAGTCAGAATGAACAAGACACACAAACCATTCAAGACTAACCCTGTGATGAGCTCACAGCCACCTTGATGATGCTTTCAAAATACATCATATCACCCCTATGCATGAACCTTCAATCCAGACTCTGCCTAGGAAGCGTGTTATGTTCTCCCTTCTTCTTTCAGCATATATCCATCCCATATCTAGTGTTCAGAGACAGAGAAGAGTTTCAAAGGCAGAGGAGAGAATTCTTTATCCTCTGACCTAAGCGTTTCATACCATTCTGGTGTCAAAGCCATGTAGTCAAAATGGCATCCCCAAAATGAACACCCCAGGATCTTGTATGGAGACTACCTATAGTGGTCTAGTACTCTGTGTCAGCTTTAGATGCTTCTCTTTGATGGAGCAAAAAGCAGAAACAATCTGGATACAGACCAGAAAGGGAGTGAGGACTAGGCTGGACCCAGTCAGACCAGGAGATCCAGAACCTGGGCTGCTGCACCAGGCCCAGCTGTACAGGGACCAAGAGAGCACTGGTCTGGGTGGAGATATAAGTAGACCTCCTATAGGATGTTAATGTTTCTCTTTGGACAAGGAATGACTGGCACATTCTTGTTTTGGATGAGGCAGTGTATACAGCAGTCTAAATAGCCCAAAGAGCTGAGCAGATGGTATCAACTGAAATGCACGTTTGTCACACCTTTGGAAATAGGTGAGCTTCCTACCTGCCAGTCAGCCCATCTGCACTGTTTCTGTTATCTCCACAGCACAAGAAAAACTGAAACACAAGGTGTCTACAGAAGCATACCTTGTCCTCCAGGCACATATTTGACCCCTGACCACCAGTTGAAGAGCATAGTGCCATGATGGTACACATGCAGAAAAGTCACCTGCTCTTGTTTCTTGCGCAGGATGAAGAAAACCTGAAAGAAGCAAGACAAAGGAAGATCTTGATTTGATGTGTTTAGACAAAAGATTTTACACTAGAATTGGGAAGAATAGTTAATTATTATTCTGAATCTCCCAAACCCATTTCCTCTGCTGTGGATAAAAACTGATGAAATTCAACATGTGTGATAGATCTTACATTATATGGAATGAGGAAGAACCGGAGGGTAGAACTTCTTCCACAGAGCCCCGACTATTTTCACCTTTGAATTCAGGTCCCAAGGTCCAAAGAGGACACATCTGAGCCTCTGACTGAGCTTCCATAGAATTTGAAGCTGCTTGGCTGTGGTTCTTTTCAGGACATAGGTTAGATGTTTACTGGTACCAGAGGATGATCCACAGAAAAAGTGGTGTGTTGAATGCTCAAACCCTTCTGGAATTTGCTTTAGTAAAAGAACGATTTTGGCAGATGAATATGTGTCAGGTGACTGTATTTCAGCATGCACATGAACACACACATACACAAAAAGCGAATCTGCTTTACACAGACTCAGGACTGTCAAAAAGCTGCTTTTGTTGCTGATGAAAACTGTGAGAAAATTGGCCAACGTACTGGCAATAGGCCTAGGAGGGCTCCACATGCTGATTCACTTTTGAGACAGTGTGTTGACAACTTAGCCCCCAAAGAGTGCTAGACTGTGAAGTCCTAGACAAGCTAGGGTACAGCTTACACCTGCTGACCAAGTGGAGAGATGGGATTCCTGTTAGTTCAGTCAACTATTTATAATATAGGAGGAGACCTGAAGATGAGCTATAAAATGGTACTGGCTTCAGGTGAAATTTCAACCTCACATGGGACACAAACCTTTAACCCACAACTGTGGGATAATCTGTGGCAGGAAAAATACCAGGACACATACTTGTACATTTGCAATTTCTTTACTGTCCATCTATTATTATTCAGCCAGACAGGCAATGGCAGATCCTGTCTGGCAGCCTTAATCAACTGGTAGCTAAGATTTTGGGGAACCATCTGGAAATAGCCACGGTTAAAGCTTCTCCCCTAGCACTGTGGTTAGGAGGGAATGCCTGCCTGGGGTGCTGAGGAGTGAGTGTGTGCAGCCACTGGGACAGAGTCAGGCAGACTGGACAGCAGTGATTCTTTTCTTCTGGAAAAGGGCTTTTAAGGAAGCCTAGCAGCATAATATCCAGTGGTTGTTCTGGACTCTTGCAGGCCAAACACTGTCAAAAACCAGCACCCTGAAGCTGAGCCCTCTTCTTTAACAGTATCAGCCTTATTCCCACAAACAGGCAGAGCAGAACACATGAAAACAGCATTTACTGAAAAGCATCAACCAAATCAATACAGGATCACCCGAGGACATTAGCTTTTGGCACCCTGCCCCGTTCTGACAAGGGAGTAATTTATTTACAGCGCCAGTCCCGTTATGGAGCCAAGCCGAGCCCGCCTTACCGTATCAAGCAGCTCGATGACTTTGGAGAAGAAGAACCACCAACACACTCTTGCCATCTGCTGGGCAGCACAAGGAAACGCTTGTTAGACCTCAAAGCAAAATCACTGAGATTTTCAACTATGCACTATGGGAACGCTGCCCACCTGGAATCAACAGCAAAGGGGAAAAACTAAGGGCATCTTTTATGGCTGTTTCTTTTTCTTTTTTTTTTTTCTTTTTCTTTTTTTTTCCCCTGTTGGCTTTGAGGGGGAGGAAAGACATTCAGAGTTGTTTTGGCTGGTTAAATGATTGGTTTACTAAGTTGCTTGGTTTACTATGTGGCTTGTTCTTTGACGAGGCAAGGGTGGGCTGCTCAGAAACTGTTTCTAGCCTGATGGCAATATCTGAAAAACTGGAAAGCTAACAACCGTACTTGCATCTGTTCAAAGCCTGGTTATATCTGGAAGCAAAGCATAATAGCTCTGATT
>VZTL01055801.1:2520-13432 GCA_013400535.1 Scopus umbretta | reverse complement strand
GCTGGGCCGGGTATGGCCTAGCCGGGTGAGGGGGATCTTTCTCCTCAGGCCATCCCCCGGCCCTCCCTCCAAGTACCGCGTCTCGCAGGCAGGAGTGTACCTGCGATTTCGGCCACGGGCCGAGCAGTGCGCCGACGAGGACAAGCCCGGTTTGCTGGACTGGGGTCCCTGGGGAGAGGTGGCAGCAGGGCAGGTCTGTGGGGCCGGAGAGGCCCTCCTGTCCGCTCCTGCCTCTGAGCACCTCCCTGCCCGGGGCTCTCCAGCCTCTGCTTCCCGGTGCCCGGGAGTCCCCCAGGACACATCTGCTGAGGGAGCAGCCGTTCCCCTTCGCCACCAGGACAGGTCTTTGGGCTGGCTGGAAGTGTCTGATAAGCTGCATTTTGCCCATGGCTCACCAGCAGAACAGGATTGATGTACTTATTTAAACATTGGCACAACGCTAGCTTTCTCCCAGCATTAACGACAGAGAGAATTTCTCAACCAAATTACATACAGGCTCTTTGATGAAATTGAAGCCTGCTATTTTATTATAGAAGCTGTATCACATGTATCTTGGCACCTGCTGGACATCAAATCATCAGCAGAGATGTATAGAGAATGGCAAATATTTCATCACATATATTGAGTACTTCTTGTTCTGCATTACCTTCCCAGTATCCTTTGAGAATGTCATTAGCGGTGTTCTTTCTATTCTCAGTGTATCTCAAAAAACACATGATCTATAATTATTCTCAAAACAGGGTGCAAAGTGGTGATACTAGTATAGCTACAAAAGAGTATATGTCACATGAACGCTTCAAAAACCTTGTACCAGAAGACTGACCCTGCAAAAACAACTGTTTCTTTTTTATATTGAGTGATGTCTGAAGACAAAATTCCCCTTTTCCTCCTTAATACATCGCCATGCTTTAGAATTACTGGTAATTGAGGGATTCTTTCTTTGAAGCACTTTGCATATCAAAAGAACAGAACAGCTTGGCACAGTGACAAACACTTTACGGGAAGCCTGTAGGAAAAAAAAAAAACCAGCAACTGCGAGAGAAAGCTGTGCATTGCCTTCCTGAATGTCTCTAAGGAGATTTCAGATTAATCAGCCAAGGAAATCAGGTCTGCTTGCTATTATTATTAATAATTATTATTATTATCATTATTGTTCCTGATGTTATCTTAGTCCCTAGGAGCGCTCACGACAGACCAAAAGCCCCCCCTTCGGCTAGCAATCAGGCAATCTCCCACCCCAACTGATTTCCGACATAGCTTGCAGTCTAGGCGTAAGACAAGAGATGTGCACATGCACACATAAATGGGAAGAACAGAGAAACAAGAATGGAGCAACTTCATCAGCAATAGCTTTGGCATGCTAGCAGAAAAGCGTTTTGCAAGACATCACAATCAATGAACATTTTACTTTTATGCCAAGGTGGGGAAGTAAAAGCCCAGCCCTAACTGCTGGCACAGAATATTGACACAAAACCCATCATAGTCTTCTCCAAATCCTGCATTTGACATAAAAGCTGAATCTTAGGCTTTGGTTCAAGCTCTCATAGCTGGAGGAGTAATTGTAAACATTATCCAGAGAAACCTAATTTGGGTGTGAACTAGGAATCTCTGCTTCGCAGAAGGGTGGGCATGCCTGGCCCAGGCGCAGCTCCCTGTTCCTTTACAAAGTCTGAGTGACTGAAGACACCTGTAACCATGAAACTCCATCTGTGATCTTCCTACCCATTAGCTCTCAGCCTGGCATAAATGGGGTCTTATAACTCTCTTGGCAAAAGACACAAACAATAAACCCAAATATTCCCCCTTCGCACCTTCATGCTGCCACATTTCCTCAGAGCTATTTTGACCATTCAAAGGAAAATGGGCTAATCATTTCTGAAACAAAATTTAATTCCCATTTCATTTTCCTTTACAAGTCTGCACAGCGCTCCCTTATAGGTAATCATCAGATCTGACTAATGAACACCATCTGGGGGCACTGAGGCTTTGTTAGCCTGAATTAAGACTTGAAGATCTTTGCTTGTAAACACTTGCCAAAAGATGCTTGTGATTAATTGGCCATTTCCATTTTACAGAATGTCAGTCTCTGGGTATAAATAATAAATATGCAACATCTCTGAGGACTCAGCATCCAGGGTGATCAGCTGTAATCTCATTTGCAACAAAGTGAGCCAGGCCTCAGTCTCAGAGAGGTTCTCACTCATTGCTGTGCTTTCTCCTTTTTTGGTTACTTTTCTTCCCCACAAAAACTAAGCCTGGATTAAATAAGCACACTCTTGGGAAGTAGCAATGAGGGGCCTGCCTTGTATTTAACTTCACTCAGTGTCTTTATAAGGCAGCAAAGAAAATGGCTTCCCTGTTTTGTTACAAGATGGAATGTATTATCCAGAGTTGCAGCTGGGACCCAGCTGCTTGTGGCAGCTCTGAGCAAATGTGAATGGCTTCAATGTAAAAGCAGAAAGATGACTTGGCCTTTCTAACCGCTTGGAGCAATTATCCACAGGGTAAAACTTTGCATAAATGTCTGGTGGAAGGAGGAATACCATAGCCATCTGTGATCTAGCCCAATATTTTTATTGAAATAGATACATGAAGCAGAACTTTCCACAGAAGAATTAACTTTGCAATTGTTACCTATTCTTCGCCTGGGTTCATACATAGAAGAGGGCACTAACTGCAAACTGAGGAATTATGAACTGAACTTCCTAAAGAGATAAATGAAGCAGGGCAAGGACACTGTGACACTGATCAGCTTTGTATTTCTACCAGTACAAGCTTGGCAGCAAGCTGAAAGACAAAGTAGACAGGAAATTGGCATCCAAAGCAAAGCAGAGCTTAGAAACACATCTGTTAGCATCTTCCTGCGTTGGGCTTCATGAGGTACACACAGTCGACTTCTCCCAAGAGGTCTTTCCAAACACCTGCTTGCAAGCATATGCCAAAATTGTGGTGCAGACCCACACTAGCATTTATTATGTCTCTTTAGTGATTCTTGATGGTGCTCCCAAGAGATGCAAGCCTCACACACTGTCTTTGCTTAGTTGCTTCTCTGGAATACACGTGCAGGGAAAAGATCTCAAATGCTGGTTTCACTCTCCAAAGCAAAATTTCTTTAACTTTGCGGATCAGCTCTAAGTCCACAGGGCTTGTCCTCTGGGCATCTATGACTCATGAACACTTGGCACAGTACAAAACTGTGCATTTAATAAACTTAAAAATAAAAAAAAATATCCTTCTGGGGATTTAACAGTTCCCATCTGCTGGTCTACTTACTCAGTCCATTTTTGGTTTAGTTCATGCAATGGAAGGAAATGGGTCTACTAGGAAAGATAAGGAAATTAGTGTGCTAGGAAAATTAGAAAGCTAAATAGGAAGGATTATACCACACCATCCAATCTTGCCTGAAAACACAGAAGAAAAAACATAGTAAGGAGAGGTAACAAGTTACAAGAGTATATTGACTCAGGGTGCATCCTGCAGGGCACATTCTAGCTCAGGGGATCCCAAACTGTGGCAGATGGGTGGATCATGGCTGATACACAATAACTTCAAAGCAACACACCCACAACTCCTAGTCCCATCCTGCTGCAGAGGATACAGGGAGCAAATACTTTAGAAATGGCTCCACAAATCTGCTGCAAGGAGCTGAGAGACTCTGAGGTCCCATGTTCATAGTTCCTCTTCCAAAAGACAGTGTCACCATTGCTTTTCCTCCTCACTGCCCGCCACCTCAGCTGCTGAATTTACAGCCTTCTCTTTCCCTTTGACCAGTCCCTTTCTCTTCTCCAGCACGTTTCTCAGTCAGAGTAAAAACTTCCACTGGCTGTAATACACCAGCAGAGGCCTTATTAAGTGCCACAGAGAGGGAAAGCATGACATCACAAGCCAACTCCATTTACAACCCCTTTTCCCCATGTGGTATTTACCTTCTTCATACTATCACGGAATCACATTGAGAATCACTCTTCTGTAGCTCACATGTACTATTCTGCAGAAATGCTACCCATCCGGTAGTTTTTCCACCTGATGTTCATTACTCCCAATGAACAGAACGGCATGTTTGCCTAACAAGTTGCATCCTATTTTTTTTTTTCTTTCAAACCATTTATGAAATTTGCAACAATAATTTTTTAGTTCTAGTCTTCTCAGCCATTGTGCTTGCCATCTCTCTCAGTTTGGTGTTATTTCCAGATTTCATAAGAATGTTTTGTCTTCAGCCAAGTCATGAAAGAACAGTGCTCAGCCCAAGATGCCCACCCCTGGGAGTAACCACTAAACACAGCTGTCTATATAACATTCTAGCTGCTTTTGCAGCTATTTTATTATACATCAAAATACACAACAGCTTCCTAGCCTGATTATAAGAATGTCAGTTAAAACAACATCAAAGCCTTATCAAAGTAAATCATTTCTATCCAAAAAGCCTGTTTCTCTTTCACAAAAAAAAAAAAAAAAAAAGGGTTGAGTCAACACCATTTTTGGGACGTGGCTTAGTAGGCATGGAGATGCTGAGTTGATGGCTGGACTAGATGATCTCAGAGGTCTTTTCCAACCTTAATGATTCTATGATTCATTCTTTTAAAAAAGCTTGCTTTTCCTTATTATCTTCTGAACATCTATAAACGGTTTAATTATTTGTTATGCTAAGTTCCAGTAACTGGAGCATAAGTGGTCTATTACTTCCTGACATCTTTGCACTCTCTCATCCCTTTTTAAAAGTAGATGTTATATTTGTAATCGCACCCATCTTTCCAAGGAAATCATTATTGTTCCTGAGATTGCTTTAGCTAGTTTAATGTTTGCTTTGGATGAAATTCATGTGACTCAGCTGATTTGAAAACACCTCCACTGTTTAAGCATACTCTGACTTTTCCTGGTTTATCTAGAATGGCTTTTTGCTGCTGGTGTTAATTGTGTTGCTGCCTGATTGCAGGTGACCTTTCTAAATGGACAGTCTTCCACAGCTGCCAATTATTTAATTAGCTCAAAAGGCAGAAGCATATGCTGTGGGTCCAAGGGGTTCAGCCTAGCTGAAACCCATGTAGCTGTCAGGAGGAGTCTGTATAATGGAATTTCATTTTATTTCTTTAAGAAGTAAAGAGAACATTAAAGTTGCAAAAGGCCAGCTCCAAAATGCAAGGAAATTCTGACGTTAAAGCTTCTCTTGCAGTCTTAACCAAGTACTTTGTGTCTGTATATTATGATATGGGTTCAACTACAGGGACAGGTACTTTTTTGTCCCTCAGTGCCATATTCTCTTTCAATACATAGTGGGATAAAATTAGGGCTGTGCACTAAAAGAGTCATAAGAGTCTTGCCTCATTTGTTACAAAAATTGGGAGACAGAGCAAAAGAGGATATTCTTATGATTATGGTAACTGGATGACATTTTAAGAATTAAATTCTCTGGTTTTGTTCAGTAGGTTGCCTGTGTTCAGATTTACAAATCACTTGAACCCAAGTCTCTCACCAGCAGGCACTGGTTATGCGAGTCTCATTTTCTTAGTGCTCAGTTTGAGATACAGTCAGATCTGTGTTACTGCTGAGCACTCACAGGTGTTCATGAAAGGAGCTTCGCTTTCAACACAGAAAATACCTTATTCTAAATGTTCTGAAGAAATCAGCTGCAAGGCATCTCAGAGGGGCACTGAGACTTCATAGATATTTATAGCTTTTAAAATCCTTGTGCCTTTGTTGCCACATACAAGTTTATCAGCATTTATGTCACATGCTATTGCAAAAAAAAAAAGTATTTATGTTAAGTACTTACATGTTACAGTAGCATGTATTATTGAGAGATTGCTTTGCACAATCTGTGCAAACGGGTTTTGGCCACACTTTGAAATATAAGGGCAAAACAAAATGCTGGATTGGCTTTTCATCAAATGCTTCCACATGTCCCACTATATAAGCCTGGCATGCCAGAAAAAAAATAGCGTGAACTCCTGTGATTGAAGATTGCTTCAGATTGCGTACCTATACGGAACAGGGAAGGATTAATTTTATATGAATATATTAAAAATTGGCATGATGTAACTTCTTAGCATTTGCCTTGCACTTTCACGGTATGTGGACTTCTTTGGATGCATTTCTAAGGCAAAAAAAAATACTGCAGTGGGCTTTTTTCACCGTTTTTCAGTTCAGCCACTGGAGGGCAACATGATCCCAGTCACCTAGGCAGAGGAAGCACTATAGCCTGCAGAATTGGATAACGTGCACCCAGCAACCACCACCAAACTGCAGAGGAATTTTCTTCATACAGGTATGGCAGAAATCAGACAATAACAATTTTTATATTTTTACACTGTACTTTTTTTGGAAGGTAGATTTATAAATTTCTTCCTACATCTAAAATCTATTAAACTGGGTTTCTGCTTAGGATGATATTTTCGTGAGTTCTAAACCCATGGATTAGCCACAGGATTTCTGAAGGAGATGATGCGAGGCCCACTCAGCCTGGTATCATGAGAGGTGAAATATTTTCCCCTGCTAAGTAACTGAAAACCTGACACATGTTTCTACTCTTGAAATAACTCTGGCAGACTTTTCTGGATTAGTTGTTAAATCCATTACAACAGCTTATTTCTTTATTACATTTTAGAGGAGTATCAGCAGTGTAGAGTCTTTAAAATTAATAGAAACAGTTTGGCTCTATTGAACTCCAGAGCACCTGGGTTCCTCAAGAAGACCAAAGAGTTCATGTTGGATATGTTCACTTTGAGGAAAGAAACAGCCCAGCAAAAAAGTAGCTAATAGTATTTGAACAAAGTTAAAGCCAGTGTTTTAAGAAGAGGTAGTAAGTACAAAGTAGATGACAATAAAATGAAACGGCACCTTAGAAACTGGGGGAAAATGCAGACTCCGTTATAGGACACAGTAAAACAATGTTTTGCCCAGAAGTCTTGTATTGGCCACTGCTGTTTCAGTTTGGGTTATCGCCGAAACAGAATCTCATCCATCTTGTTCTCCACATGATCCTGGATTCACAGTCTTTCTCTCTATTTCACATCTCTCTGTGCAGTAAGTCTTTGTCTGCGGCCATTAGCAACCCAGCTGTGTTTTTGGAGTCTCTGGAAAGTGCTTTCATGCAGCAGGATTGTTCTGGACAAGCTAGCTAGGATAACTCACTGTGTGAAGGATTTGGCCTTGTGGATGCACAAGGATAAGCCTTTAGTATCCTCCCTATTTCATCCTCCCCTCACCAGCATCATGCACGTGTGCATGCACGCACACACATGCACTGGCTAATGGTCCAATTTAATCCTCATAGCACAGGGATTTGTTCCTTATCCAGCCAACTGGCCTGCGGGAGGGGACAGGGAGAGTCTTCAGCTGCTGAACAAGGCTCTTTCTGAGCAAGGAGAGAGGATCCCATTTTAAATCCCTGTTTGTTTGCCTGCATCTGGAAGCAAATTGAAATCAGACTGAAAGGGTGGAAGTTTGGATCTTTAGAGAAGTGTCAGCCTTAATGCACTTTAAAAATGGAGCACTGCAAACATGGAGGATGGGATATCATGTTTTAAACCTCTTAATTCTTGTGAGTTCCCAGTTTGTACAGCTTTGGGGGAAATAGCAGCAGTGGGAAGGAGGGAGCTACTATTTGAGAGGAAAGAAGAAGGGATTAAGTTGGGGGTTTTGTTTGTGTAAATTGATGCTAACCCATGACACTAGCAGATGCGTGATACTGTCAGATGTAGAGGCAGGAGAAGAATAATTTCACGTTTTCCCTGTCAGTTATTTTTTGCAGGAATTCCTTGGGGGGAAGGGAGTCATCAAGATGACAACTGCTGATTTCTGCAGGGTTTTTGTACTAGGCAAGGCAGCCATTCAAATTTTTATAACTTTCTATTGAAATAAATGGCAAATTTAGCCATCAAGAGACTTGATTTTAGGGTGGAATTGGAGCCTCAGAGCAATCCTGCTGTAGTCATTGGGCTGGCTGAAGTCGCCACTACCACATGAAACTCTTACCTTAGGGCCTGTTTCAATGTTAGAGTTCGTCACTTCAGCAATGTGTAATCGCACTGTAGAGGGGTCAGCATTATAATCTGCTTTTAGTCACTAGTCACTAAAGGTAGCTCTACCAACACGTTTGGTGAGAACTGAGATGTCATTTAGCAATGACAGTACATGTACCCTGGGATGATACTGCTTACTGTATTAAATATTTCACTTTTTTTTTTTACTACATGCAGATCCTAGGAATTACTTCTGCTCATGTCTTAAGTCACAGGGGAGCTCATCTGAATAGATTAATGAAGGTTAAAATTGCTTGTGTTTATTAATGCCATGTGCAACTGTTACATGCTTAAAATGTTAAGGAAAATCTCCATTATGATGGAAGGATATTCTAGTAATTGTCTGTAATTATAAGGGTGGCTCACTACAAATACATTCAAGTACATCATAGTGAAAGATATTAGAAGCTGACACTTCCATAGTTCGGTACAAGTAATGTAATTTAGAAAGAAAGACCGAATAAACGGCATGCTCTCCTTAGGCCAATTACCCCAGGAGCTGTTGGATTTGTGCCCAGCATTGACACTGTGAAAGCCATTCAGTTTACTTATGATATTTGGCATTGTTAGTATTGCAACTGCAGGTGATTCAGATAACCAGGCTAGAATAAATTAAGCTACATTTGTGTTGTATCACAATGAGCCAGTCTGCTGTTATTTTGTAGTAGAAATAATTGATTCATTTAACTTATCACTGTAGGGGCAGAAAGAATTTGGCATACATATGAAGACAGTCAAAGGCACCTTGAAATATATTGGTCTTAATATACGTTACCGATGGAGGAACTTGTAATAAACCAAACCCTGGGGGAACATGTTGCCTGGGAGGTGGGGTTTTATCTTATTTGCCAGGCAGAATATACTATCAAATTCACTAGTTATTTTCTTTAATCTTGTGCAATTAAATTTCCGGCTTAAAGAAATAGTTGGAGAAAGGAGCCCTAAGACAGAGACATCACATCTGGGCAGAAACTTTGTATCTTAGAGGGCTCCAGGTCACATTCATCCATGGCATATCTAACTTCAATGGATGCAAAACACAACAGATTTTAGCTGCTCTGTTTATTGTGGGAAGGTTTTATGCTTTAGCTCACTAAAAGCAAGGGCGGTTTTTTTTAACACAGGGACAAATGCATTGTTGGCCTGACTCAACTGTTCTCATTATTTTAACACTTTCTGACAGACTTTAGCTACCGTGTGATGACAAAAAATTAGGCAGACTAAAAGTTAAAGGAACTGGGTGACCAGGGAGGATCCACAAGAGTCCATCAAGCCTTGTTTCTCTGGGCTGCCTGTTCAAATGCAGCCACACTTCAGCCATTTACATGAAAGGATGCTTAGGGGGCTTTTTGAACCCCATGGCAATTTACCCTGTTATCAAACACAAAAGAACAAACCCTCTCTCATCATTAAGTGGCTGCCTGTTGGAAGAGAAATCATGCTTTAGTAGTTAAGGCAAGCAAACATGATGTCCCTTCTAATTTGCCAAATCAATTGAAAAGTTGGGTTTCCGAGTGGAGTAGCTTCCTTTTATGGGTAGTGGTATTTGGAAAGGGTCTGAATTTGCTTCAGCCTCTCTCTCTTTTTTTTGTGATTTCCCATTTCCATATGGGGAATAAATTTGGATGGACTAATCTTCTCAGAAATGAGTCTGTGTTAATCTAACTGCCTCTGTATTGACAAGTCTTTGGAAAGAAGCAGGAAGGGCACTGGTCCCACAGATAATTCACTGCTTGGGACAGAAAGTGCTTGTGTAAGTTTTAAGCAAAATTGTATCCATCACAGGACAGGAATGCGGGCTGTGCATCCTTATTTTCTCTCTTTAACACTAGTGTAATTACATGCTTCAGTGTGCAGACTGGAGCGGCTTTTCTTAACTAGAGGTTGCAGCTTCAAAAAGGTATCCACAGGGGTGGCGACATGGATCCACGGAGCAGCCCCTGCCGATAGTCTCAGAGTGAGGAATTGCAGGATCCCAGCCTCAGGATTCAAAGCACTGGCCAGAGGGATTAGAAGGGTGAATTCAAGACACTAATTGTGGTTAAAAGCACAGTTCACGCTGTGACTGTGTCAGTTCTCAAAGAAACGGAATGGAATGGGTAAGTCAGCAGGCAGAATTAGCACCTTCTCTCCCCCTGGTGAAATACACGGTGCAGTCATACAGGTGTGTTTTGCCTGGTGCAAAGGTCTTCAATAGGAGTCTCTCCCACTGCTAACCATTATCTTATAAAATTATTACCTTGTACCTCACAGGTGAGAACTGCAAAGGCTAATGAGCTAATTCAGGAAGTGAAGTGTCCTTCACCAGGTTCTTCACTGGAGGTGGCAAGTCCCTAGTGTACATGTGCCATGCAGGGCATCCCGTTCCCTTGGTGGTGTTTGCAGCAGGCATCACATCAGGAGTACCTTCCTGGTATTTCCAGCTGTTGTGTTGGACATGGCACTGCCAGTTTGAGGAAGTCACCCACAGGTAACCTTTCGGCTCAAAGAGCTGTTACCTGAAGCTGTGCTAGCCCTTGGCTAGGAATTTCATTTGGGTTTTCCAAAGATACACATCGCCTTCGTAGAAGAAAGAAAATGCCAAATAAGTGTCTGCCCTGTGCTAGCAGGGGGTGGGACTGTAGAAAGACTGTGTAGGAGAGACACCTCGAAGAACTGTATTGGTGTATTCTCCTTTGACTTATTATAACAGCGGCGTGTCTGGAGTACTTCGGGGTTGTGAGAAATCTTCCCAGCACAGCTCCAAGTCACAGACACACAGACCATATTTGTAGAGTCAAATGTACTTGCTATTTTGGTATGGAAGTGTGTTCCTCCCTACAGGTCTTTAGGGCTAAAGTCAAACAGATACCCAATGAGTGAAATTAGATCAAAAAGTTTTCATTTGTGTGCTA
>VZTL01055799.1:0-10918 GCA_013400535.1 Scopus umbretta | reverse complement strand
CGGGCAGCGGCTGGAAACGGGCTGGGCTGGCGGCGGGCGAGCCGAGCCGAGCCGAGCCGAGCCGCCCCGGGAGGCAGCGGGCAGCCGGCCGCGCTCCCGGGCACCTCCGGGTCCGGCTACTCGGGCTGTCCGGCAAGGTTTGGGGTGGGGAATGGAGATGGGGGTGCTTCCAGGGGGTGACCCACCCGGACAAATCTCAGCAGCTCAGCAAAGGCAACCCAGCGCAGGAAAAGCATTTAAGAATTCCTGCCATTGTGTGAGGTTTCTAGCCAGGGACCCCTCGGACAAGTAAGTCGCCAGCTGTGCTGCACTGCCAGGAGGAAAAAAAACTCAGCCACCTTGGGCAGGGTACCTGGGGCAAGGAGGGTGAAGGGAGTCACCGTCCCTCCGTCCCCCTTCTCTGGCCTGCAAGGACACTCTGTCCTTCCCTCACACTTCCCCTGTGGCTACAGAACATTGTCTTAAGATAAATCTTCAGCAAATCTTTCCTAAGAAGAATTAGAAGCTGTTTGGTCAAACTCCAAGCTGTTCCAATAGGGCTGAAGCTTAGCTTATCTCAGTTACAGTGTACCCAAAGCTCCTGAGTTTTACTTTTCTCCAAGTGACTGTTCAGCCACAAAGCACACTTCCTGGTAAGCCACCCCTGATTCTGTCATGTTGGCTCGAATAAAAGGCTGAAATTATTCTCACAGATTCCCCTGGTACAAGGCCACAGAGAAATGGCTTACACTATGCAGAGAAGACTGAGTGATCAGGTGTTATACAAAACACAGGAACAAGTGCAAAACACTTGTTTGAACAAATACATGGTGTTTGGGGTTATCACTAGTGTCTTCTTTCATTGGTGCTCTTGGCATTTACCAGAAGTGGAAGAGGAATTCTTCTGTCTTGCATGAGGTTGTTTGAAATCAAAGCAAAGCCTCCATGAGCAAGCACTGTAGTCACATGGGATTTACCAATTCAGCTAATGCAACAATACTGGATGTCTTTCCTCACTGCATCTGGGAAGTCTTGGCACCACCCAGCCTGATATTTCATACTGCTGTGAAGAGGGAGTGAGAGAAAACAGGTGAGATTATACTCTTCAGGCACCCAAAGGTCTCACGGACCTAGAGAACAACTCAAATATTCTCTACAAAGTAATACCTTCTTCCAGAAAGTCAGAGTCAACAGACTCTTGGGACAAGTGTCCTGCCTGGAAATAAGAATTGCTATCAATATCATAAAAATATAATAAGAGGAAAAAAAACCCAAACAACAAAGCAAAGAGAGTAGTTTTGCGCATTATTTTCCTCTCCCAGAATGTTTTCTCTCTTTTCCCCCCAAATCATACATACGTTATTGCTGTCTCTTTCCCAAAAGCTTTTCCTGTCTCTGTATCAAAAGAGGATTATTTGGTGCATTGAGTATTCAACATGTTCTCTTACAGTATTGTTGTGTTCAATGAGCTTTGCTCATCTGAATGGACACTCACTGCATAGTCCACTGGTTTAATTTGCTGCTTTGGAAACCTAAGCAGGTTAGAGCATATTTAGCTATGTGTCTGTTCTTATGTGTCAAAGATAAGGTTTCTGGATGCCATTTTTAAAAACAAAATTATTTCACTTCAGTAGCTTTCTCTTTTCAATGGTCTTTTCTTTTTAGTCTTGGATATTTCAACGCATCTTCTCCCTGCAATGAACAAAGCCGGGATCTTCACCCCAAATCAGCAAAGCTCCATTGAACAAGAATTTCTATGTCTTCTTCCAGTAAGAAATTTTTTTGAGCTGTTGACAATTTTAGCATGTCCTATCCTCACTTTTATTTTTTCCCCTCCTCTTTCAACAGTTGTCTTAAAAGCAATGTTTAGGTTTTTTTAAACTATAATGTACTTCCCATGAAGAAAATAGAAACTAGTCAATCAAGAGAGGATATGAAGGAGAACAGAAATTCACGACACACATGGTGTAAAAAGAGAGTCTCTCATTTGCAAGCGCTAGGGAACAAAAAAAAAAAAAAAAGGTGGTGGCGAGGAAGGGGAAAGAGTAATTTGGCCTGTCTATTAGAAGTTTAGGAAGATGTCACATGAAACCGAGAGATCTAGAAAGCAGAGAGAAGAGTCCGTGTTGTTCACATAACAGCTGTGACAAAAATGAACAAATGGATTCCCACTGTGTGCTCCAAGTGTGTTGTGGGTGTGGGTTAACTACAGTATTCAACTAAACACTGCACAGCCACTCGTTCACTCCTCTCCACCCCCCACTCCAGTGGGATGGGGGAATAAAAAAAAGATGAGTAAAAGCAAGAAAACTTGGGAGACGAGAGAATAAATGTTAATAACTGAAGGAGAAGTAGAAGATGAGAAAAAGAAAACAAAACAAAACAAGTGATGCAAAGGCAATCACTCACCACCTCCCACGGGTAGACCAATATCCAGCTGGTTCCCAAGCAAAAGATGGCTAACCTAACTAAAATCCCATTTTTTCCCTTTTTGTTGCTGAGCATGATGTTATGTGGCATGGAATATCTCTTTGGTTAGCTTATCTACCTGGTTGTGTCCCCTCCTAACCTCTTGTGCACCCCCCAATCTATATACTGGGGGAGCACAGTGAGAAACAGAGAAGGCCTCGACACTGTGCAAACACTGTTCAGCGATAGCTAAACCATCAGCGTGTTAACAGCATTGTTTTGGTCACAAATCTAAAACACAGAACCTTACAAGCTGTTATAAAGGAAACTAAGTCTATCCCAGACAGCCCAATACAAAGTGCCGTTGTGTAGTGCAAAAGGAGCTGTATGTGCCAACTGCATACGGTGAATACTTCGTTTCTATTTGTGATTCTACAGCAACAATTCACTTTGGAGTCCCATGAGCTGGTGAAGATTATCAGACCCTACTCTGCGTTCTTCCATGCTACCAGCAAACTTTTTCTTTCCACGTATCCTGTTGTGTTGACCTCCCTGAGGATGCAGAATGTATTCTTGTCAAGGTTTTGCAGACTTCGTTGTTTATTACAGGCTAAAAATGGACTAAACTTGCTTTGTGAGCCCTGTATTGACATTCTGGTGCTCTCCCAGTTTCTTGTGAAATGTATTTCCTTTCTCCTCTGCAAACAATATCACAGTAAGTAGTGATCTTATTTAGACTGTGCGTTGTGTTGGTTGCAGAGATATCCAGCTCCTAAGTATCAACCATATTCATTTGCTGTTGGTATCCCTTAACAAGTGGGTGGGTGTCTCACTGTCCACAAGGCAGGATGGGTGATGGCTGTGTGGCCAGACAAATACCAGGCTCTTTAGAAAGACAGAGGGAAGAAGTTTGGAAGTGGGCTCAAGTGTGAGGGCTAAGAGGCAAAGAGCTAGCTGAAACTGTACCATGCCCAGTGCAGAATTAGTTTACAGTCAAGGCTTGAGCAGGGGTTGGGGGGAAGGCTGGAACCCCCTGCCAAGCTAAGCAAAAAATATTGGCAGGTCTCAGCAGAGTGGGAAGAAACAGCTGGGAATTGC
This sequence comes from Scopus umbretta, assembly GCA_013400535.1. Lineage (NCBI taxonomy): Eukaryota > Metazoa > Chordata > Aves > Pelecaniformes > Scopidae > Scopus > Scopus umbretta. The sequence goes on along the minus strand of VZTL01055799.1, from coordinate 7,432 downwards.
TTTGATTGGTTTTTGGTTTTTTGTTTGGTTTTTTTTTTTTTTCTTTGAAAGGAATTTCTGATAGCTGGTTCCTCTGCATTAAACTGAATCATCCTCAGTGCAGCTCTAGAAGCCTGAAAGCTTCTGAACTCACTCAACTTTCCACATAGATGCTTCTCCATCTTTGCACTGCTCCTAAATTAAAATATCCCAAATTTATCTTTTGAGATAAATCCATTTCCAGCATTAAACTAACAAAGGAATAAATGCCACAGCTTCAAAATTGAACTTCAGCTGTCCTAGACACTCATCTTTCAGGATACTTGTTCTGAGCACCATGAGCTTCTGGGCATTGCAGAATGGGATTTTCAATCTCCTGAGATCTAGCTTTCCGATTAGCTTTTTTAGTATTTTTCCCACTGGTCTTGGGTAGGAAGCAGATGTCTTGTGAAAAAGAAATAATAGTAGTTTGTCTCTCATTGAAGATTAAAATAAGACAGCAACCACTATAAGGTCAGTTCTAGGAAAATGTAATGGGCAGAAAGAACAGTGAGAACTGATTGTTTCCCATCTCCAAAGATTGTTTCCCAGGTGTCATTGATATGTATGTTCCTGGCCAAGGCTAACTTATGCAAAATTAATGATTTGATCCATTGAATTCATGGGGAATTAGAACAGGCCAGGCATTTGGCTTCAACTATTTGTCTAAATATTCTCTCCAGTTAACAGAAAGGGGTAATTCTAGCTCTACAGGTATAATCTTCCTGTTGGCTTAGACACTATCTTTGACATAGAATGAGTTTCCTTCTGAAATTAGCATGCTCTCTGTGACTCTAAAGGAGACCAAATGAGCAGCTTAGACTGAATTCCTAAATTTTAGAGGAATGAAGCTAGAGGAGTTGAATATTTTCCTCTAGAGCTTGCTGAGGTGCACAGAAGAGCAAGCAAATTAACTCATATCTGCTGATTTTCCCACTTTAGTCACAAGTCCATCCTCTTTATTAGCAGTCTTTCATATTCACTATTGTTACTATTGTCTGGTACCAAGTACAAGTCATCAGTATTCATCACCTGCAGCTTAGTTTTCTTCTGAACTTGGACTAAGGCTTTCAAAAGGGAACTACTTGTAACTCCCAACCCATCATGAGCTGTGCACTGCACAGAAGGCTTCAAGCCTCACTCTGCCTCTATCTGCAATCACTCAGCACTTCAGACCACTCAAAAAAATGTTGGTAGATGAAACCGGCGTGCAGTCAAATGCAGGGACTAGAATGTTCAATTGAGCTTTTTTCCTTATTCCAACATATATATATTCTTGTATCTGTTTCATATCTCTCAGAGCCCCAAAAATGTTCATTGCAAAGGAGATGGCAAAGCAAGAGGCACTGATACCTGTCGATGTTTATGAAGCAGGCATGAGAAAGAGATATCTTAGCTTGATTAACAGAGGTTGCTGGTGAAAGCGGACAGCCACTGCCATCAGTAGTCTTTCTAAGCTAATTCTGAAGTACACCAATGAGAGTTAGAGACTCAGTGCTTCTTTTCTGATGTACCCAAGAGAAGCCAGTGCACATCTAGCAGTGCTGTGCTAAGGTCATATGATCAGATGTTAGTACAGCATAACGGTACCACCCACAGTATAGAATCAAGTCATAACATGTATACACATCCAACTGCATGACTGTTAAATTGATGCTGATATTTTGTAACAGTATGGGCAATTTTTTTCTGCTGCTGGAAGGGATGGCAAATGACTGTTTCATCTTTGTCTTTTTATCTCTGGATTATAAATAATGACCAAGCCACCTGGCTACCTGCCACACGACAAAGGGGATAAATTCCATTTTCTGGATTCCAAGGATCCATATCACAAGGGTAGGGAGTCCAGCACTTTACAACAGGTTCATGCAACTAAATTGCACTTTTCCATCAACAGTAGTCTAGGTCAGAATGGACTATCACCATTATCTTTGCACAAACCAATATACCTGGGAAGTATTGAATATAGGAAGAGAAGTAAGATGTAATTTTTATTTTTTCCCCCTGGGTATCATTTATTATTTGGGAGAAAATTTGAATTTGAATCACTAAGGAATGACATGTTTTAGAGCATGCTGCTACTCTGAGATAACTGCACTGTGCCTCAGGTATGCAGTGAGTCACAAGGTTGATAGCTGGTGCATACCGGCACCCTGAGAAGTGGGGTTATTGTTACCATACAGTAACCACATGCCTTGAGCAGGGTTATTTCTCTCTCTCCTTATATACAATAAGGACTTTTCATCTTGTTAAGAAAAAGTTGATACGATCTATTTTCAGGAACTATGTTGAAAGGAATATGCCTAAGTGCTTTATAAAATCTCCCTGCATAAACACAGCCTCTCGGGCTATTCTTGTTAGTGGTCAGAGCAGGAAAGGACAAATAAAAATATTCAGGAATCTGTTTCCAGAAACACAGTCAAGTAAACCAAGAACTTGTCCCCTGTCCAGGTGTCTAGGACCAAAATCTTAGTGTGTAGTCTGAAACACATCTGCCAGGCTGTTTAGATGTGCCTTTTATGCCACAGTTTCCCAAGCAGCATGTTAAAGAGTGTGTGTAAAAACTCCACCTTGTTTATTTTACTTGGATGCTTCCCAAAGCAAAGACTGCTTCTTACTCTGTGTATGCACATCTCTCCCTGAGCAGTCCTGAATTCAGCTGCTGCTTCTCCCTGCTAATGGCAATATTACTAACAATGAACTTTGTCTATATGCTTCTTCACCTCCTGCTGGCCAGACAGGCTCTGGTACCAGCATGTTCCAGCTTTCCATACCAAACATTTCATTCACCACATTTCTTCAGAAGTGGGTTAAACATTAGGCAGAAATTCAGTCTAGGGGATCCTGCAGATTCTTATTTCCTATCTTTTCCCCTCTTGGTGTCCGTTTATCCATGGCAGCTCTGAACCAGACCAGATGTCTCCCCCAGAGCACTGTCATCCCCACTGTCACAGTGCTGTTACAGTAGACCCATAACCTAGTTTAAAGCCAACACTTTTGATCTTTAAAGCCGACACTGGATTTTGGTTGCCAGCAATGAATTCTGCACACAGACACTCAAGGCAACTTAAAGGGCTGTGGCTGTCAAGTGTTTCTTTATGTAGTGTTCAATTCTTGTTTTCAAGCTTTTCTTTTGCTTGTGACACCTTCTCCAGAAATAAACATTTCTTTCCCTGCTAGTTTTAGATCATTTCCCTCCAAGCCAGGCAGCATTTAACTCTTCCCATGTTTCCCAAGGAAAATCACCCAGTGCACCTCCGGGGGGAATGAGCTATTGCATAAAAAGTGCAGGACCAGCTCAGACACCTGGGTTCTATTTTTGGCTCTGCTGCTTGGTGGCCACATAATCTCAAGTGGACCACTTTACTCTTCTTCGCTTCTGCTTCCATCTATGTAATACAAGTGATAATACACCAATCTAATGCTCTCGTCTTGTTGGGATTATTGTTGTTTTTGTAATTTTCACCTAGAAGCCAGAACTGAGCTAACTGCAGTTACCCACCCAGGTTCTTGTCTACACAGCAGCATGAAGGCACAATGGTAGCAACGTTTTACGGTATTGGTGGGAAATGTTAGTATCATGGTTTGCACCTACGTCTCTACTCCTGCAGTTATGCACACTAGCAAGACTAAGCCATCACAGGAATGCTCACTCTACCAAATGCATCACTCTACCAAAGCCTCATTTGGCTTTGCAGATCATCCTAAGGGAAGTTATAAGTCTTGCCTCACTGACCTCAGTATTGCAATAGGTGAAATCAAAAGGAAGCAGCAGTTACCCTGTTGTTTATGAGAGGGATGTATGTTTTACACAAAACCAGAAGCAGAACTGGGACAAACCCAGATATTCCAAGCCTCAGTTAAACATCTTTAATCTCTAAATCATCCATCCTCACACATGAGCTGACAAAAAACACAATATAGGGGCAAAGTAATTATTTTTATTCTCTTTCTTTCCTTGCTGCTTCACCAATAGTCGATCAATATTGTCATTAAAGCTTGAGAATAGGTTCAGTTGGTTAATCTGCACCTTGAGTACAACACAGAGAGAAAGGAAAACAGAAACCCCTCAATCATGTAGTTCTTCCACAGCCATCACCAGTCCCTTTGTCTGGAAAAAGGGACACATCCATGGATGTCTCTCTCACAAATGACAAGGCACACGGGTCTGAGTTTTCATTAGGCCTTTGGAGCCTAGGAGATATTTCTCACCAGTGACAATTTGTAGGTAGGTCAGATTTAGAGGATGAACTGACTGAGGTATCCTTTAAATAGCTGGCTTATTGTATACTTAGTGTATTCCTTTAACAGGCTTATGCTATCATTAAGTCTTCTGTGGAAGGGAGCCATTGTGCCAGCATAACACCGACCTAATTAGCTTTCTGAGGATTTATTTAACAGGTTTATTCTAACAAGTTTATTCTTTAAATGTCTGATAACTGATTTTTTATAACTCTTTTTAATGAGTCTCTGTATTCCTCTGTTGGGTTTAATTCTTTTTGCTGCTGCTCAGTAAGGTTTTGCATCTACATAGAAGGCTGATCATACTGTGTTTAGGTTTTGATAAGCTTTATTCTTAGAGCAGATATTCATTTCAGTGTACTGAAGTAGGTGGTTGTACCTATAATCATGTGAATGGGAATGTGTAGAAGAAGGAACTTTTTTGTATTATATTTCAGTACAGTGCCTTTCATCCCAGTGAGGCCCAAACAGTCTTACAAACTATCACATTCAAATCCTGCTTGCTGAAAGACTCCTATGGATTTCAAGTGGGTTTTTAATCAGAGCCGTAGACAAAACTCCCAATTGGTGAACTCACCAACAAAATGGTAGGTGGAGAATTGTGTACGAGATAACCCCAAATATGGTGTGATCCTGCTTATATATCCACAACACCCTGACGTTCCCTCGGGTGATAGGGTAAGTTTCTCCCTAAACTTTTAGAAGAGCAATATGTCAGGACATAGGGTTGTTCTGACCCTGATGCTGAGGGTAAGATAGATTCAAATCTTCTGACTGGGCAAAGTGTTCTGTTACAGCCTCTTTTCCTGAGAAAGGGTAGCGTATGTCAGAATGTGCATAGGTGCACACCTAGCTGCTTTGTATAGCTCCAAACACCTCTGTTCTGAAGGTACTTAACAAACATAAATTTAGCTTTGCTCTAATGAGCCACTGTTTCTATATTACTTCTGCAGGTAGGGAAACTCAAGCAAGAGCTGTCAGAGCATTAATCAGAATTGCCCCATGGATCACTGGAACAGATTTTAGCTTTCCCAACCCAGTTCAGTAACATCAGGCTTTGTGTTCTTCACACAGAAAGAAACATCAGTTTGGTATAGACTAAAAGAAGAGAAAAAGAGTGCCTATGTTTAGGCTAAAATATATTATCATTCTTCAGACTGAAATAATAGGAATGATAATTAATAATACGTAATTTGATTAATATTTGAGCATTATTTATATATTATATATAACTATAACTAAGAAATATGGTTAATGGGTTTTGACCCATATTGTTATACTACGTGCCACTTGATTCAGATCTTAATGGACAAACTCCTCTTTTGATGAGCTTATTCACAGTCACATTCAAGTAGGATGTGCCTCAGCCACAGAGCGCACAGTGAAATTGATGTCTGTTGGCAGACTTTTGTGTCATCTTTAGAATGTTATTTTGCATAGCAAAGAGAAAAGAAGGTTCAGGGACAAGCCAACACTTTTGTCTCTTAGAAGCTGTGAATCTGCTGTAAGAATGAAGTAATGTCTCCACAGAAAGGGAGGAGGCAGTGTACGTATATGTCTTTGTGCACACAGGGAGACAGAAAGCCTCAATCTTCTCGATTTATTTCATAACACATTTAGGATTAGGTGGAAATATTCTTATCATTTTTATAGATGAGAACCTGACAGACTGAGGGGACTTATCCGTAAAGTAACATAGAAAAGATGTGTTCAGACAGCAAATTTAACTGTTGCTTCCAAAATAGCAAGCCTGTTTCCTAACCCCTGGATCAACCTTCTTCTAATGGAAGCTTTCAATCCATAGTGCCTCAAAACCCATGACTTCATATCATCAGAAATAAGTGAAGAATTAACTAACATAGCTTTGTGTGTAAAGGAAGTCCAGAGGCCCTAGTGATAACTGGTTGTTCCCATTTTTACCACCTCAGCTCTGCCAGTGTTTCTTTTGAGGGTCTGCTAGCAAAGGTTTTACAATTTAAGGGAAAAGGAAAAATTCAAAATTATTCTCCACCAAAATTTTACTGAAGAGTTCTCAACGTGGAGGGAAATATTTCCACCACTATCTACAGTATCTTCCTTCTATCTACAGAAATAAGTGAAGAATTAACTAACATAGCTTTGTGTGTAAAGGAAGTCCAGAGGCCCTAGTGATAACTGGTTGTTCCCATTTTTACCACCTCAGCTCTGCCAGTGTTTCTTTTGAGGGTCTGCTAGCAAAGGTTTTACAATTTAAGGGAAAAGGAAAAATTCAAAATTATTCTCCACCAAAATTTTACTGAAGAGTTCTCAACGTGGAGGGAAATATTTCCACCACATGATGATATATCTGCTTTCTGCTATTAAAAATAAACATTTCCACCCCTTGAAGTCCAAATGGGGAAACATGTCTAATAACAGAGGGTTCAGAGCAATCCATCAAAAGCATAGTTTCCCCAAACAGGCCATATTCACAAGAGACAAAATGTTCCTTCTCGGCACTTGTTATAAACATACAAACCAACTGATATCTACAGAACAGAGATGGATGTACATTCCCTCATGAAATGTTTTTTCATTCAAAAATTTCAGTCTTTTGACACCAAATTTTGCAAGGAAAAGGTTTTTGTTTCAACAAAACCTCTCCTTCATGGAATTTTACTTACAGTAAAAATGAAGAGAAAAAACCTTTCAGTCTGGCACCATGGGGTGTGCAGATGGGTCCAGGAGGTCAGAGTCTGGGACTCTGACTTGGGTCTTACTTAGTCCTCACATGATCTCCCTGGGGTCTTTGCCCAAGTATTGTGCAGAGTACTCCTTGAAGCAGAGTTTGTAGGAAAGGACATTGTGGATCAGCCTTATGGGTTTCTCATTCCTCCCATCCCCCATGCTTGACCCTCTGCCCTACCAAGTGATATTGAAGGAATCATAGAATCATTAAGGTTGGAAAAGACCTCTGAGATCATCTAGTCCAACCGTCAACCCAAAACACCATGTCTACTAAACCATGTCCCATCCACACGTTTTTTGAACACCTCCAGGGATGGTGACTCCCCCCCCTCCCTGGGCAGCCTGTTCCAATGCCTCACCACACTTTCAGTAAAGACATTGTTCCTAATATCCAATCTAAACCACCCCTGGCACAACTTGAGGCCATTACCTCTCATGTTATTGCTGGTTACTTTGGCAAAAAGAC
>VZTL01055796.1:933-18209 GCA_013400535.1 Scopus umbretta | reverse complement strand
AGTTAGACATGTAAATTATATATTACGCCTAAAATGAATCCTAAACCTTAAAACATTCCTTTTATATTGCAGCGATAAGGTCAAATGTCTTTATAATAAGAGAGAGATGACCAATATTGTCATCTCTTGTTCCACAATCATTTTTCTTTCACTTACCATTATGATAAAGAGTCCCATTTGCAAATAGTGTGACTTACTTTAAAATTTAATCTAGCGCCTGATTGGATAAATAAGGTCAATTTAGGATGAAGCAAATGAATGCTATTACACTGAACATCTGTCACTCTCTTGTACCACAATTTATCTGATAAAATGGTTAACTCTTCATCAATTTCTTGACATAATAGAAATGAAGTCATCATAATAGAGCACTGTCATAAGATCAATGTTTCCAGCTTTGAAAATAAATGTCTTGGCTCTGCCTCAGCATTAATGTGGCAGCTGGAGACCATTAACATAAGACAACTTTGTTGCCATTGACATTATCTCTTAATTAAGAACATACTTCTGAGCACTTTTTTGGGGAGTTTCAAGTTTTAAGAGTATAAAAACTTGTGTTGTATAGTAATTATGTTACTTGAAGGAAGCAATTGCAAATGAAAGGGAGTATTTTCGGAAATATCTACAAAATTGAATTACAAGAAACCACAATGTATAGATATGAAATATTAATAAGAAAATATGTTGAATGATAGAGTAGTGCCAACACAGTAATCTTTTAGAACCATAATATTCTAGACATTATCTCACGTCTCTCAAATTGTGTATGTAGAATGAATATTAATATATTCATTTAAGATATTAACCTTATTAAGATTAATGATTTAAGACATATACATCACTGAAGCTAACATGGTTTTTATATTCTGAATTTTATTCCTTCTTTGCTTCTGGTTAAGCTTAATTTCTCAGGCAATCACAAATAATGACAACAGAGTACAAAGATGCATTAGCAAAACACCAAAATTAATTTTCCCAGCTAATGCCATGGACAAATTTTTAAAACCTCTTGCATCTTAGTAGTAGAAGTTGCTGTGTATTTTATTTTCATCATTGTTGTTTCATGCCTGTTTGCAAATTACACATCTATTTTGCAATACGTTCGAATATGCTGGTTATTCAAAAATAGTCAGAAGTATCTACAGTAAATTACTGTTTGCCTGTTGATAGTTATGCAGTCCTGTTTTATGTTCCCTGATTCCAAGAGAGCTATGTGACTTAACATAAACAGTACCATATGACTTATGCAACTAGCCAACATGTAACAGATTGCCAACAGTACAAGCTGAAATTCACTTTTGGGAGATATCCCAGTGTCTTGTTTAATATTTGCATGTAGTGATGTTAACACACCAATAAAATCTGAGCATTGAGTACCAGTGGAAAATGAGTAAGAACCCACCACCAAGATAGCTGAATAATATTTTTTTATTCTGCTTATGCCATCCAAATATCTCTTCAAAATTGGAAGCAAAAATTAATACACCCAACAATACTTATCTGCGTCTGTAGAAGAAGCATATTATCAGAATAACTGGAAAATTTATGATCACCATAGTGGGTGAAATTCGTTATTCATTCAAGTAAAAGACCAACCTGCCACTGAGCTTAAGTGAGCCAAGAGACCACTTAATTCTAATACATTAGAAATATCTGAGATGTGTGGAAATGTTGCCTCATGTCATGATGAAGGCCGTTCACAAGTTATGACACACCAGGGTATTCACCTCACTTTAATGTACAGAAAACCTAATCCTGACTTAATATCTATATAGTTACATACTGCTTTTAGTGGCAACTCTTCCTCTGTATGGGCGGTACGTGATAGCCCAGCCACCTAATCAGAGCTCTTAATTCATACGCTTAATTTAAACACTCACATAACTAGAATGCACACATTGCTAACCTTTTCCCAGATGGCTCAGTAGTCAGAGACATCTCCCTTCCTCTCCACATCTTCAAAAAACGCCTGGACAATTACTCTCTCTAGGTATTCCATGAATTTTGAAAGACACATTCAAAAATGACTGGGCAGGACATGAATGAAAGTCATGACTTTGGCAGCTTGTAGCCTTCTCATACCATTTCTGCCATAAATAACTTGGAGGAGAACAGTGCAAATATGTAACTGTCGCTGGTCAAAGCTGTGCTGAATATAACTATTCTGTAGAAAAAAACATTAGAATTTACCATACTTCATAACTGCATTCAGCTATACATTGCAGGTTTGATGGTCAGATTATTCTAGTCACAACAGTCAAAAGATCCATTATAACAATGTGAGGAGGTGCACTTGGAAAAAAGCAAAGTGTGGATCAATGTATACAGCAAAATATAAATCCTCATTTTCCGTGTTATTTTCACTAGCAAAATGTGCCGAACCTGTTTCTTTTATCATTGAAGTCCTTGTGCTTAGTAAACAAGAGGCTTTTTAAAACTCCCATCTTCACTAAATTTTCTTCCTTTACTAGAGATCAAATTCCTGCTTTCTTTTGATTGAACACTTTCAAAAAAAGAAATCCATGTGGAGAAAGAGGTACTAGTGTGAGATCATGGCCTAACAGGCTGTTTTAGAGAAGATAATAAGCGTGGAAGAATTTGAAAGAATCTCTATTATATTTGTAAAATTTAAAAGAGATTTGTTTCACTATAGACCTAACTTTGGCATGAACCATGCCAGCTCTCTGTTGAGCTCTATGAAATTTTTAAGATGTAAGACAATTTATTTCAACTGAGTGACAACTGGCAAAGCCAACTTCAGTCTAAAATTAAAAACTAGAAATATATACCGTTCATAGTTAATGTCTATTACTTCACTGAGATCTCAATGCGCAAAAGCCTGAGAATTCAATATTCCATTTTGTAAACAATTTGCCTTGAAAAAATTCCATGTAAATGAATGGTGCAAAGTCTGGTGACACAATCAAAATCAGCACCTGAGTCTGGTAACACTTGAGGACTGCATGGCTGTGAGAATTTTCTTTATGAAGGTGCTTTGTCTGCAGACTGAAGGAATAGGAGCATGAAAGTGTGCTTCCATCCTCATCTGTTAGATATTAATATGTCACTAGAAGACAACAGCGCTGTGTCTGTGTTTGGACTGAGAAGTTCAGCTTTTAAATATATTGCAACCAGCCTTCCAAGTAAAAAGGGAATTACTATTGCACAGCTTCAGAACAAAATTTGCCATAGAGTGACAACTATATTAGTGAGTAAAACAGGGCCCTGAGGTGGCTGTGGTGAAACTGCTGAAGGTCATATGTATTGACCAACTGTTAGCGTGGTTCTTGGTTCAGCTCTGGGCTGTGCCACTGCAAGGGGTCCCAGACAGTGCCAGCCTCCAGTACAGGGAATGGCATGTCCTACACGCTCTTCCCACCCTCTATTTCTGCATAAGGGAAAAAAAATTTAGTCATGTGGATGTGAGCTGTGCCATGGCTTTAAATCTTAGGGCCAGAGAACTGTTACAGGTCTGCATTTTTTAATATTATAGACACAGCCACAATCTGACAAGACAATGTCTGCATCACACTTCTTCTAAAAATGGCACCATATGCTTAATAAAGTGTGGCTGCACACTTCCAATCAAAACCTTCATTAACTCAGCAAAAACTTTTCTCAGGTGTAAACATACTTATACGACCTTTAAAAATACTAGGAAGGCACTGGTTATTAGTACTTTCTCTTAATATTAACTTGATTCCTCTCCAAGATTGACAGAAAACAAATTAAACATAATTCTAATTAGACTTTTTTTCCTTAAAATATGTCAATTTTCTAATGGATTACGGGTATTTCATATAGTCTGAATTCAGCTCGGACCACAGGATACAGTTTTTATTTTCAGAAGCATTTTAAGTCACCTAACAAGGTTGATGTTGATTGTAGCATGCAGCAATTTTAGAAATCTTGATTCCAGGAATGCCCTAAGAACTTTGGTTGTGGATGCTTCTTCTTCAAGAGCAAGAAGAAATGTTATGGGACTGCTCTATTCATGAGATGGCAACTGCCGGGAGCCTTGTCTTATTCCAGTGAGAAATGAATGGTACAAAGCACTACAAAGGAATTAGTTAAACAGAGCAATTTCCTTTGTGTATCTCTATTGCAAACACCTAAATCCAGAGGGAGCAGGCATGATGGTTTAAAAGAGAAAAGAAGCAGTGCTAATTGAGACTGACAATTCCTTTTTCATAAAGAGATTTTTAAAAGTTTATGGGCTTTAGAGAGAACAAACAAGACTTTAGTATATTGACACTTCAGTTGCTTCCTTTATTAGCTCTTTGCAAACATAAAGAACTTACAGTGACAAGGGAAAATGGATTCAGTTTAAGATTAGAGCTTTAGGGTTAAGATTTCTACAGCAGCTTAGATCTCAAATGTAATTTTGACAACCTAGTGCAAAGTGCATACCTTAAAAACACTCCTCCAGCTCTGGCACTTAACTTTCTACTAGTGAAGCTCCTAGGCAGCCACATTTCTGTGGGTTTCAATGGTTTTGGTGCCAAATCATCTGGCATCAGCCCCAGTGGAAAATACAGACTAGGTGATATCTCACAACTGTTGTTGGGTTGGATCATCCTTAGAACACTGCAAAAATCTATTTAATTAGTAAAAAGTATAGCATTTTAAAAGAAAAACTGGAAGTGTGCCAGCTTCTATTGCCTTTTAGCTCAGTGGGTAGAGACTGACTTAGATGTAGGGGGACTTGGTTTGGGTCTTCTCCCTGCCTGGGCTAAGCAAAAATTTGCCACAAGATATCCCAATTGCTAGGCAAACATTCTACCTATGAGAAGGGCTGGGGAGGGAAAGACAGCATGGTCATGCTCCTAATGACACCATGCTGGTAGAAGAGCCAGGGGGATCTTCCAGTATATAAATATTGTTGGGGATTAGGGACGAAGGTGTCCACTGATTTTAGGATCTACCCAGCATCAGAACTAAAGGTTCTGCAGAACTTTCTTGGTAGGACTCAAAATACTTCAGAAGTGAGATCATGGGAGAGTAAGGATTAGAGGATCCAAATTTTGGATTTATGTGCCTAACTGTCACTTTGGTGCCCTAGCCCCAAATGTAAGGAAACCTAATATTATGAGATGAATTAGAAAAAGACTAAGATGAAGTAACTTCTTACTGGTAATTATAAAGTACTTAGTTTCGTTGTTTCTGATTTTTTGGAGTTTCTCACATTATTTAATTAATACAGCCCTTAAGGTCCATTTATACTTCATGTAAATCAAATATAAATGAGCTGAAGATATTACCATGGGAAATAGAATGAAATTAATTAATATATTACTTGATTAGTTCTTATCATTAGTTATTAATAATAAGCTTTTTTCCTCTACAATTAAAAGATGCCTGTACTATAGGAAAAGATATAAAAAGTTAGTGTGTTTTGTTAAACATCATTCTTGGCCTCCAGATACCCCAAATTATCAGCTATTATAGAAGGATTCACATTCCTTAACAGCCATGAATTGGTACTGTTCATTAGGTGCCCTTGCTAGGATATTATTTCTCAATGGTATACTAATTACCAGGGACAATCAGTATGCTCGCCAGAAAGGGTTAAGATTTTTGGGATGTTTAACACAGGTTTTTGCTTAAACCCAGCCTGGTACTTAAATACAGGTTCTGAGGACAATATATCATCTGTTGGAAGTATTCCTGTGGAATTTTCTTCTCTCATAATTTATGCTTTTTTCACTCGTTTATCTTCCTTCTCTCAGACAAGGTATGACAACTAAAGCGGTATTAAATAGCATGACAGTCAACCATACAAAGTCAATCTTTCAAAGGCTATATGCCCCAAATACTATTATGTTACACAGAACCAACACAGAACATCATGAAGGCACCTGAGTATGTATTCCCTCCCACCATGGAGAGGTTTCTGAAATCACAGAATCATAGAATCAATCATAGAATCATTAAAGTTGGAAAAGACCTCTAAGATCACCTACTCCAACCGTAAACCCAACACCACCATGCCTACTAAATGACAAACTTCTTAATGATTATGTAACAAGCTTTCGCTACATTGGCACATTTTGTCCACTAATAATGTCCTACTGTGAATACTGTGCTACTAAACAAAAAAACTGATCAGAGAAAATATTTTACAACTCACGAATTGGACTTGGCGCAATGTATGCATAGCTCATAAAAATATCTATTAATACTTGCTTTTATTATACACTATGTATGGCAGACATGTACTTTGACAGAGGCAAAGCAAAATATTGTAACAATAGCCTGTATAAATATGTCCTTTTTGTCTTTTTTTTTTCCAAAGAAGGTGAGATACTAAATGTTCTAGACAGTATACTTAGACAGTTTAGAAATCTTATGTAGGAAAATTAGAACTATGTATGTTAAATAGGTTCTGTTTAATTGAAGACTTTTTGAGTCAGCATCTTAAAGACTTTTAAAATTATATTACTAACAATACTGAATCAGTTCATTTCCTCTCATTAAAACTTCAGTTTTATGGGGAGTGATATTTGCATTAGCCTCCAATCATTATAAGCACTGTAGAAAAATGGGAAATATATTTTAAAATAGCTCAACACTGCTATCACTTCATCAAGAAAAATTCACCATGAAATATGCTGTTCCCAATGGAGAGTTAGTACAAGAAAAAGCCTACTCCGTCCTTGCAAGTGTCATGTTTAATGAATGTATTTGACAAATTCTGAGATCTTTAGTAATACATAATGACACAGAATGATTGAAGCAGACTATTAAATATATTCGTACTATTCAGGTTCAAATTAAACTGCATGAATATACAGAACAGGTACACAGTTTCATTTCAGCTGGTGATATGAAAATCCCAAAGCAACATGTTTATCAATTTATCCACATTGCAATTAGAATGTGTTACACTGTCCTATCAAAGATAGACCTTTAAGAGAAAATTAAAGAATCCTCTTTTCTTGCTGGGTACATGAAAATGGAAACTGTTTATAATGAGTAGGGCATGATGTTAACACACAAACATTATTAACGATATCTTAAATGTGTTCCACAATTTGTCAATAATGAAGAAACAAGAACCGTCTTTAGGCAGGATGTGGCATTTGCCACTTCTGGCGATTGACTCAGATGAACAAGAATATTCCATTATGTATTTACATAAATGATTTGCACTCAGACATCTATGTGAACTTAATGGTTTCATCTTTTTATAGATTAACTGCTGACAACATGGATACTCATACCCCCAAATTTTCATTGACTTAATGTTAGTTTAGTGTAGGTTAATAATTTAACAAATGGAAAAATGCACTTTTTGATCAGCATAAAATTTTGAGCAGTTGGCATTTTAGGAGATACAAATAACAAAATAGCCAATTAAGCCATGCTGAGCTTTGACTTGGTAATTTTTCTTCTTCCTTTGCATCTTGGGTAGGGTCTTCAAAATCACTGAGGAATGGCCAGTTTCATAGAATTCAATGGCTGAGCTGATATCACTGGAAACAAAGTTAGACCAAAAAGGAACGCTTTTGAAAAACTGTCTAATTCTATCTGGATCCAAATGAACAAAACGAGTCTTTGCTTATTGGATGATTTTCTATATTTCTTATCCCATTTATGTTTACTATGTTTAGGATTTGGAGTAATTTCTTTGTATTTTATATACATAACAGATATGATGAAAAGCCTGTTGACACCTAGTACAACCATGAGAATAAGAATGCAAAAAATTAACATCTGAAAGAAATTTGTTGCCAACTTGAAGAATTTTGTTTAAGTAAATCCTTAATATAAAGGCATGTCCTTTACTTCCCAAATCTATTCTGAACCTTTGCTGTAAAAGCCTTGACTATAATATGCTTCAACATTTGCATTTCTGCAGAGAAAAGCATTATTGCTATTAATATACCCAAATGTATGAAAATGCATATTTAAAATAAATTGGTAAAAATTCTACTGCAAGCAATGCACTTTCCATATAGATTATTAATAATAAAAGAATGATGCTTGTCAATGATTAAATGTTGTGCTATACTGTATTACAGAGTAGCAAGCGGAACATTTAATATACTGCACATTATTTTTCTTTTTCCTTATTTAAATCTTTCTAGTAAGCACACACCATGACAGCCAGAAACACAACAATGACTGAGTATGCACAGATACCACTAGATCATTCTTCCTCTATTAAAACCATACTGCATGTAGCAGTGATGTTCTGTCTGCTCAGTGTTATTTCTGGGTCAGCATCATATCTCTCCAGGAAAGGTGTTTTTGCTGTTGGCTTGACTTTCCCTCTTTCTGATTTAACTGACATAGTTGAAACCATGCCAAGGTGAGAGAGCATTTCAAGTTCAGCAATGAGGAAAGCAGCTTGGGTAAGTGCCATGAACAAGCAGCTTTCTGAGAGACATGTGGAATGGAGATTCAGTGCATGATATTTTTTAAATGAGGAAGATGTGCACATTTGCACAGTGAATACTGTTCTACCCCTTTCCTCCTCTTTCCCTCCCAGAGGAAATAGAAATGAAAGAATATGTATTATGTTATATTTCATTCAACCCCAAATAGTACTCTAAATATTGAATTAAAATCTGAAGATGGAAGTATTCAAGTAGAGTCATTCTTATGGTAAATCCTATCTATAGACAAACTTCTCAAAGCAAATAGGTCACGCTTTTCAAGGTAAAGTGAGATTTTTTTCAGACAAGCCCAGAAAAGAAAGAACTATGACAGCATGTAAGAAGCAAACAGTGTTGTTTCAATAATACCTCCTTCTTTTTCCCCTATTAGCAAGATATTCCAGGTACTAGGTACTTTCTAATTTTGTTGTTTATTTTAAGTATAAAACCTCAAAGCAGCACAGGCAGCTTTGCTGTGTCCACTGTGCCAGGTATTGTGCAAACAGAAGAACAAAGGCAGGCAATTTAGATTTAAGACAGCTCATTGGCAAGTGCAGGCAGACAGAGACTGCAAAGGGACAACGAGGTAATGTTAGTCAGTATGAGTGACAACAGTTTTGTCAGGGGCTGTGTAAGCATTGCAGCGAAGGAAAGGCAGAATTTGTGATTTGAAGGAAAACACGAGGCAGGTTGGCAGGTACTTATGGGATGCACCTTTAGGTTGTGGATGAAATCACGAACGTGCGTATTGGAAAAGTCTGGGTGACTGTGTGCATCTGAACAGTCCTAAAACCACAGAGATGTTATGATTATGAGAGTCAATCTGTATGATTTATATTTTCATTTAAAAAGAAGTTCCCCAATACATTTCCTCCAGTAAAAAAACAGTTAGGTTAGGGTCCTAAACCTTAACAGAGGTTCACATATGAATGAATCTTAGTGAATAGTAATATTAGACAAAAGAAAGAAACCTGAAACTCTCAAAGCTTTCAATCTTTCCAATCTCATATTAAAAAAACTACAATGATGTGACACACAGCAGCAGCCTGTGACACATAATTTCCCCAAGAATAAATAAATAAACAAACTTTTTTTGCCAGAAGCTTTCAGCTAGCAAGTAGACAAGACTAAAAGCCAGAGCAGCATCTAGGGGCATGCTCTAGGACAATGGCTGGCCAGCAAGAGCTTCAAGACAGGTGGGAGAGGCAGCAATTTTTTAGAGGATGGAAGAAAAAAGTGGGAGGGCAGGGAAAAGGAAAAGCAGTACGGGAGAATGTTTAAAGAGAAAAATAAGTGCAGTTTGATATGGGAGTTTTTGTAAAAGCTTTTTTGGCTATCACTTTTTTTTTTTTTTTTAAACTGAAGTCATCATTGTGTAGCCGTGATTATTTTTTTTTCTTCATTTCACCAGTTACAAAGGGTATGATCTTTTCAGTACAACTTGTTCATTACACTGGCACAATTCCCAAAATAGTCTTCTAATCAGGGTCAAATATAGTTGTAATTTGCAGTCTGTATTGACTGATGAGCCAGCTGACTGAGACAGCTGGTACAGGATTGTCAGGCTTTAAGGCATTCCACAATTTCAATTTAATTTCAAAGAGTTCACTATAAGTAGGCACAAAATAAATAATTTGCATGAGGACAAAGATAATCGCCTGAAATAACTATGGTATTCATAAATTATACAGTTGTAGAAGAGCCTCTCATTATTTTTTATTGTCTGAGCACAGTAGAGTTGGTGTCAGTTTAATAGTATAACATACATACAGTATCATTACAAATGCACATGCAGGTTTACTGGTAGTATTACTGGTACAAATTATGAGAAAACACTCTATGTTGTGACTGTGTACATGGTTATGTATATGTATAAAACACATCAAAAAGCTCCACAGAATTTCAAAGCCCATTTCAGTCTTACCACTATCAAATATGTATGTTTAAATATGCCAACATTTATGAGGCCAGCTTCATTGAAACTAAGCTGTTAAGGATTCATTAATTAACCATAAAATCATGAGTGTATTTCAACAGCTACTACTTTTGAGGGCTGTCACTTATTCTAGTCCTAAAGCTACCTCTGTTCTACACAAATCCTGATTAGAAACATACACAGCTAATAATTATTTCTGTGACATGGAATCATGAGAAGAGATTCTCTTTGTATTGAATGGTTAAGCCCATGACAACTCAGGCAAATATCTCTTTCTTTGATGTTTGGTGGGGTTTGAAAGACCTGAGATCTAAATAATTCTACAGGTGGAAGATATTTGGGATTTTTAAGAAGTAGGCTTTTGGGACAAATCCAAAAGACAATTAGAAGGAACTAGAGTAGAATTAATAGGAATAATGAGGAAAATTAAAAATGTTCTTCCATAGCCACTAATTGAGAATGGATAAACAGTCTGTGAGCATCTTACAAAGGAAGGCAAATCCTTACTTTTCTGATATTTTAAACCTCATGTACAAGTTCAGAATATAAAAACCTTTGCAAAGTTTAAGATTCGCGGAGATTTCATCTTTGTGGCTGCTCTCCAGTTGGTATTTCAGAAACAAGCAAAACATGATTATATTTCCTTGGTGTGTGAGTGTAAGAGAATGACATGTGAAAAATGCCTCCCGCTTTCTGCAGGCGTGACAAGCCAGGCACAACGGTATCACTTCTTTGCGTGCTATGTGGCAGGAGAGCTCTGTGCCAGGTCCTGACAGGAGGAGCACAGCCCTCCCCGATGGCTGCTGGCTCGGGGGCTGAGCAAGAGCCTACCCAGAGTGCGGGGAGAGGAAGCCCCACCATGGACCTCAGCTCTGGGGAAGCAGCGTGTAGCTCCCTCAGGCTTTTCGTCTCGTTTTTTTCACTCAGCCAAGGCAACTCCATAAAATGCGTCAATAGAATATAAGCTTAAAAGGCAAGAGGACAGCTAAGAAGCCTGTCCCTGTTCAAGTCAATGACCAAGGTGGATTTGACTCAAGATTTGAGTAGGAGCCACTGAAGG
The DNA here is from genome assembly GCA_013400535.1 of Scopus umbretta. Taxonomy (NCBI): domain Eukaryota; kingdom Metazoa; phylum Chordata; class Aves; order Pelecaniformes; family Scopidae; genus Scopus; species Scopus umbretta. The sequence goes on along the minus strand of VZTL01055796.1, from coordinate 6,832 downwards.
CAGAATTGTCCATGTACTTAAATATAATTCTATTAACCCCCTCCCCCGCACCTTTTACTACTGTTTTTTCAAAAAATCACTCAAAAAGGTCAAATCATAAGCTGGCATATGGAAGCTTTCTCATAAAATAAATAATACATGGAATCCTCTTAGAGATAATGAGACAAACCATTACTTCTGAAAAAAAAAATATTTTTTCTCCATGCAAATATTATGATCTTTAATAATTATGTTAATTTGTCATTTATATTCACAGCTCATCAGGTAAAATCATTATATGTCTTAACATTAACTTTGATTGCATAAATATTACATTAACTTTGATCACGCAAGTATTGCACAATCACCATTTTAAATAGTTATGAAGGTGACTGAATAGGTTCCCACTGAGTTTAGTTTAACTGGATTAAGAAACATTTTTCCTTTGATTTTTAAATACTATTTTTGATTTAGCTATTTTATATACAAATCAACAAAGTTTTCATTCTTTTATTAACTCATATACAAATGCTCACAGGAGCATTTCTACAAGCAAGCGAGAGTTTGAGGTTGACTACTACATAATTATCAAATTATAACTATGTCTTCCTTTCTGTGGGATAACCCAGAAACAAACTCATGTACTGATACAGCAGCCATTTTAACTTTTGTATATCGTAAGCATGTGATTAATTGCCATGATTAATTTCACCTGGATTACTTTGCTGTTAAATGTTTCTTCCGTGCTTAAGGCCCTGTGTTTTGTTGGATAGATTTAAGTACATGTTTAATATTTTGCTAGACCCTGGCTGCAGCAAGCTCTTGCGGATAGAGTTTCCAGCCAGTTCCTTTATGTCATGGAGGGCTTTGATGCCTCTGAGCAAATAGTAGGATATTGATCCACAGAAACTGGGGCCTTTTACCTTATGTGACCAGCAAAGAAAGCTGTCAACAGCTGTCTTGAATGCATATTAGCAGAGTCGTGGGGCATATAGGAACTTACTGTAAGGCAATGCCGATGATATAAATGGCAGTTTGTTCCCTCACTGCTTTGAGGAGAGAGAATATGGCTAGCAGGGAGTGATTTACTCATCTACAGTACTTGTTTGATTCACTTACCTGACCTTTTAGAACATGAAATTTGAGTGACTCCTTATCCCTTGCTCAGGTAATTTTCACCCTTCAAGGGTGAAGTCTCCAGGGTGTCCATGATGGGGCATTGCACTTGTGGAGAAAAAGCAGATAACCACATCCAGTTCCTCATTTCTGGATGTGCTATCCTTCGATACAGCCTCACTTTGGTGGAAAAGGGCCAAAGAACCCTCAGTGCCTGCCAGCTTTATTTAAGAATATAACCCTTTTTTATATAGTTATGTATCATCCTGGCACACCTCTCCTAGGACAACAAACATCCAAAGCTAACGCACTCTTCTACTGTACCTGGGAATTCTTTCCTCAGATCTACATTACCTTCTTCCCTTTGCCAGAGGGGTACCACAAACTCCTTCTCACCTTCGTTGGACAGATTCATGATAGCAAGTCCCAGGCAGCTCTTCAATGGCTCAGATCTCTCAAGATAGCACCATTCTGATCTGAGCACAGTGAGGACTGAGTGAAAAGGAGAGAAGTAGTCCCAGGTTTATTAAACATCATCCTCAGTTTCTCCATGATCTGTTTCACTGCTCAGAGGTGTTGCACATCACTTCTGGACCAGTCTCTTTTCCTCCTATCTGGCTTTTGGATATTTTCCCCCTTGCTCTCTGCAAGAACAATTGGGGATTCTTTTCCCTGCCCCCCCCCCTTTTTTTTCCTCCCTTTTTCTTACAGAATAAGAACAACAATCCCTTCAGATTGCTACCTCCTCCTGCTCCTTCCAGCCCTCCTTTCCTCTCTGTGGTAGCCTGAGTGTGGAAGTCTTTATCAAGCAAAAGAGGCCAGGATATATCAAACAGGGTTTTCCATTGCAACTAGCTAACAGGACTGGGTTTTTTGGTTGAAGCCATAGCAACTATTCTAAAGGTGCTAAGTGCTGTCCTTAGAGATGATCTAATCCAGTAGGGATAAAGGATTTCTGTGTATGTGTATTGGGATAAAATCTACTGCAGGCTTTTTAAAGTAAAGAAGAGTTGATGTGTTTTTACATTTTGCTTATGTTCTTTTTAGAGAGAAATGCATGTTTTTAATTGTTTGGTTGTAAATTCTGTTCTTGAGGCAAAAATCATAAAGGAACAATTAAAAAATTACTTCAGTGACTCTAAATTGGCAAATGTTGACACACAATATTCCTGCTACCACCTTTTTTCTCTCTCCTTCTCTTTCTTTGTGGTAATTATGCCTCTTTTAAATTCAGACAGTGTTTTCAAAACACAGGTTAATATATCCAATAATTTTGACTCGTATAGAATTTTTGAAGCCTTTAGAACATCGGCGAATAAAACTGGAATAATGCTACTTAACTGCCTTCATGCATTAAAGTCTGTTTACAACATGTATTTTACTTTAGTTCTTATATTGCAGAGTTCTTCAGGAAGCATGAATAACTTAAGTAGACAGAACAGCAATTGAAAAACAAAATTAAAGAGCAAATGGGAACAGGTTTCAACGTAGCAAGACAAAAGAACCCTTTCTCTAGAGGATATAGTAGTGAAAGAGATACTGTATTAGCAGCTTCTTTTACAATACTTTAATTGTAAGGGTCCTTTAAATGAGTCTTTACCTTGTTACGTTTCAACAGAAAAAAACACATTCCCAGTGTTGTAAGTCATAATTGATCATAACAAGCACGTATTATCTATAAATAACCTAATCAACATTCAGCAAGGAGTTGCATAAATGAGCCCTTCTACATATTGCACCTTATAATGAGCCACTATACAACTAATGACTTATTAGTGCCATGGGCAATGAATGATTAATTAGTCAATTCAAAAGTGACTTTTTAAGGCTATAATTGCTACCTTTTCTAATTCCTGAAGGTTAGACAGAATTAATGCCATGTTGGCATACTAGACCTGATAGAATAACAACTTTGTTTGTCAACAGTGCACTAAGAGCAGGGGTGGTTCCTGAGAGCTGATTGCACTGAACTGACTATGTACTCTGGTTATGGATTCCCCAGATTACAGTTGAGTACTTTACAGTGAATCTTGTCTGGTGAATCTTGGAGAAATTTAAGAGAGCAGCTAGCAAGTGAGAGCTGGAAGTGCCAGAGAAGATACAGCATTCAGATCCTGCATGACTTGCTGTGGCCAGTGTGTGCTGCTAGCTTCGATTCTGGCACATAACTCATTCCCTCCTCCAGCTGCTGCTGTCCTCTGCCTCTTCTTGCTTCCCATCTTCCCTTTGGCTTTTATGTGTCAGTTTTGGGAGAGGTATGGACTAGATGTTGCTCAACACCTGAGTGGACAGAACCCTACTGCATGAAGATTTGTAGGGAAGTGCCATAAATCCGTGTGAAACTAGAAGCAATTAACAAAAGAAGAATTTCTTTAGAAAACTTGTTTTTAGTGTATATGCAGTTCTAGGAAGGGTTTCAAGATATCAATATATCAGTGTGTTCCTGGTAACACACTGACCCCAGTTTGTGTGATCCAAAGTCCACACAAGCCAATGGAAAGTGTTCCACTGAATCCAGTGGCATTAGGTAAGGCAATAAGTAAAGGAGATGAAGAAAATCCTGATTACTGTGAGATCTGCATGAGAACAGAAAGCTGTAGTGATGAAAGAAGCAGATTTCTCTGCAACACTTTTGTTTTCATGTAGGCGAGTCAGTGGCAGGACCAAAAGAGGCAACGTAATCTATAACTCTGTGACCATTTGGCCCTAATTCAAGGTTATGAGGCAGGAGCTTGACCAGCAGATGATCTGTTCTGCGATTCAGCAGTCTGACTGGGCTAATGAGAGCAAAGTGTCACTTCCAACACCCATCTAATGCCCTCTTTCAAAAACCTTTGGGTACAATTGCTGACATGATATCAATTAATAAAATGATGCCTTCAGTTAAGCAAAGATGCTGCATATGTGAAAAGGAAATTTAAGAAGTATGTTTGTTAAAGCCAGTTAGAACTTTATTAGAGGTTTTTGTCTGACCGAAGTTAAGTGGGAACATTATTCCTACTAATGTTGGTGCAAAGACCAAGAAAATTGCTTCTCGAATTAATACATCTAACTAGCTTCTGTGCCCTCAGCTTATTCAGGTCACTTGCCAAAGAAAGTGCTGAAATTACCAATGGACAACCACGAAACACAAAAAACATGAATAAGCAACACATAAAGGGATTGCATCTCTGTAACAATCATATGCATTATTCTAGGTTATTGACAAGTACCTTGGTGGTGGGGCACAGCCACTCAGCTGATGGTGTTTGGCTACCTCACATCCCTGGATCTGCAGCACTGCTCCTGGCTGCAGGAAGCTGGGAAGTAGCCACTTCACAGCATGCTTCAGTCAACAAGTCTAAAGGGAAATCTAGGCAGAAAGTAATACTACTGTTCTGAAGCGTATTAACTCCTTGTAGCTTTAAGGTTTGAAGATAATAATTTTATTTCATTTGTACAGAGCACCTTCCGTTGCAGGATCTTGTTGCCATGCAGGTATTGCTATTGCCTGTATTAGAGTGGAAGACTCTTTTCAAGGGCTGAATGGCATTAAGTATCTGGAGTGATGAAAAGCTAGAGCTATGTGAAGTGGAAAATTATCCCTAATTTCCCACCTCTTGTCCTGTTTCTGAGATTAAGCATCACTCTCAGTTTTTCCCTCCAGTTGTCAATGAGCTTATTCCAAGTAACCAAAGATTAGTCACTACACACTACTGAATTCTAGTGCGTATAAAAACCCCCATTCTCCTATGAATTTCTTAAAGAAATGGGAACACTTGGCTTAAAAAGGAAACCTCAGATTTTATTTTAAAATATATATAAATATATATTTATTTACTATTGAAGTTCAATAGAAGCTGTAAAGTAAGATTTATGCATCACCTAAAAATTATGTCCTCTTTTCCATGCTTTTATTCTCACTAGGGCTTAGGTGATATTTATGTTCCCTCCACGATTTTCGTTAATTTATGTAGCCCATTCCTATGACCTTTTTTCTTATTTCTTACAGTTTCCAAACAGCTTGGGGTACTTTTGTACATAATTTCCCTGCATAAGAAGCTACCTCACATATTTTCTTCTTGTGTGTGTGATTTTTAATTATGCCTCTGTGTCTTTACTCTTCGGATTGAAGTTATCACCCCCACCTCCTGAATATCTGGTTGGGTCAGAGACATGTTTGTCCTATTATTTTATTATTTTGCACATGAAGAACTGCACCATGAACGGTTTAGCTAATACAGTAGTGAACATACTATCTCCTGCCCTACGCTATCACTTGAATCGTTGCTGGAAATAATGGACCTGCACTGGGAACAGAATTACAATGAGAGCATTTTATCTCATGTATATTACGTTATGTCCCATGAATATACAGAATAAAAGTGGTAAAGGATTATCTAAATACGATCCATCTAAGTATAACATGATTCGACAGCTGCAGTCCTTCATGTAGCCACTGTCCATTCATTGCCTGAGAGGTTTATTACAATGCTGTTACGTTTGCTTCAGGAAATGTAAATGTAAATGCTGTAACTGAGACCAACAGGGAGATAAAAATTTCATGTTGTTCTCACAGCTTTTTCCCCTTTCTATTGCTGCCCATGGGCTGGCAAAGGTTGTGACAATGGCTATGCTCTAATTTGTCTTTTTGACAAAACATAAGTCCTTATAAATATAAAAATAACCAAAAGCAAAAGCTCTGCAATGTCATATGCACTTTAAAAGTAATTAATAGGGATTTGTCTTGCTTTTTGATAACCATTAGAAACAATATTGTTCAAAATCTTAATTATGACATTGGTTGCTTTTCCGTTTTTTTTTT
>VZTL01055794.1:19326-61986 GCA_013400535.1 Scopus umbretta | reverse complement strand
GGGGGGGGGAGGGGAAGACCTACCAGGAGATTCAATTGCAATTGCACTCAGTGCATGAACTTTATTTGTAGGAAAGAAGTTTCAGATGCAGATTTATTTATGGAAGAATATGGACATTTCTTTCAAATAACTGTGTTCATATATGAGCTCCACTGAACCCTGCTGAAATGAACTGGGCAAACTCATTGTTAAAAAATCATACATAACAAAAAGTTGGGCTCACCCTTTTCTTGCTTTTAAAAGTGTTTCCTTCTCTAAGGTTTGAACTTAGTCCCATTATATCAAATGTAGCCATTAAAAAGGAAATCAATCCACATATTCAAATTACTGGCATTTACCCTACAAGGAAAAAAATCAGTATTGTAAACTTGGGTCATGAGCATATTTTTCTTGTATGTTACAAAGCTCCGGGTATCTTGAGATCAGAGTTACACAATAACTCTAGTACACAAGAAACAAAGCCTTGTTATATATTATGAAAACATCAACACATATCAAATAATTGAATTAGACTTCATAGGTATAATAATATGTGCAAAAAGGAGAACAAAAGATCAAAACAACTTAATTAAATGTCAGACTTTACAAGCATATCCTCACCTATGATACACAGACTTAAAAGCATGTAGGCAAGATTCACAGTAGGAACCATTCTTTGGTTTTATTAATTACTGGAATCATTAAATAGCATCTATTGAGAAAATATAGGATCATTTAATGGAAATGCATAAATTCATAACAACCTCCAAGGTGCAAAAGAAGAAGTGATTTGCTCTTGAACCAGTTATGGTTGTTAAAAACATTCTTGGAAAACTGCCAAGATTAATTCCAAAGGATGAAATTTTTAAAGAAAAAATTTTACATTGTGAGTAATTTAAGCAAAAATGACTACACTATAAAATTCTCAAAAAGTACATAAAGTAATTTGAGATTAATTTTAAACTGGGAAAATGTGAGCTGTGCAAATTAGAGCACTGTGGCAAGTTCAGTTCACACAGTCAGCTCCTTACGGTAGAAAATGCAAGGTTGCTTTGTCTTGGCACACTTCTGGGATAACATTTTCTGAATGTTTTCATTTGGAACTATTTTTAAAAATATCAGGTAAAAATATACATTTCTTTAAAACATTAACAGTGTTTTGTAGAACTGTAAATTAATTGCTTATATGTGTGAAAGACTAGTGGAATTATTTTAGGCCAGCCAGGTACAGCAGGACTTATCCAAGACTCCTGCTGAATTCCTGTCAATGGACCTCCACAAGCCAAACCTTGGCTTCTTCAGTGAGGACACATAAAGATACACAGGCAGCAAACACATCTATTGTACTAAACCCAGGACCAGCTGGAATTCCAATTCACAAAACAAATGGCACCTTTCCAGTCCCTTAACAGTTACTATACACCCTTATAGAATGTAGAAGATTCTTCATGTGAAGACCAAAAAAAATGATAATCCTACTTTATATAACTACCATTCTCATTAAAAAATAAAATAAAAAGAAAAAACACAAAAAACTACTTTAAATTCAGGGAGAGTTCAGAAATAGAACTGTAAGGGATCTAGCCCCAAATTTAGTAATATCAGAAATGTCTTTCCATTGTATTAGGGCATATGAATGAAATTTGAGATAACTAACCTCAGGACATGCATTTAATTAAGAACTGAGCCGGAACAAAGCTCACAGCTTTCAAATCAGAAGCTAATGTGTTGCCAGCTGGAATGTACGGCCCCCCCATGGTAAGGCTGAAGATACATGTTTGTAAACTGTGTTTCTCCGTGTTTTCTGTGCTCTGGAGAAACCCAGAACTGTAAAAGATACAGAGCAATAAATCACAATTAGTGCACAGTTAAAGAGAAGGCTTCCCCCCCACCCCACCAAGGCAAAAGACCTTCTTCCCTCCATTAAGGAAAAAGGGGAAAATGAGGATGGAATGCCAGTTATTTGGGCAAGAAAAGTAAGTAATTTTTTTTTTTTTTTTCCCCAAAAGTATCTCTTTCTTATACAAATAAACTTGCACATAAATGCTGCCTGCTTCTGCATGGGTCCACCAAAAATTTTTTAAATTTCTTAACCAAATTTGACAAAAGGATGGAGTTGTTAAAGATCATTAACTGCACTCAAATTTTGTGAAAACAGCCAGGCCAAGTAGTAAAGGAGAATCTATAAAAGTTACAGCATGGTCACAAATGACACCAGATGGAAGAAAGCCTTATAAAAGCTCATCAGTGAGCAACACTTCACCTCAATCTTGTATTTTTGTAAACAAGAGTGTCAAACAACTAGAAGAAAACTTTTCTTTTTCCATAGAAATCTACAGTTAATTTATCCTGGAGCTTATGGAACTATTTGCCATTTCTTTGTAAGAACAGACTGACTAGTATCTAGGGAAGAATGTGGTGGACATTGTAGTTTGTGCCTGTACTGGAGCACTGAGAGCTCATGGCTCACACTACAGAGCTGTCCTGGCAGATTGGGAATTCATAATGTTAGTGGATTAGCTGCCTCCTGAAAATGGTCTCCAGTCTTTTCTGACATTATGTATTATTATAAAAATAGTCTGATACTCTCTCCATGAGCAGAGAATCTAATGACCCTAAAATAATTGGTTACTGGTACATGAATCTCTTTGAATATAAAATATTTATATTATTTAAGTAACTAGGGAACTGTTTTTCCAGGTTTTTTTACAAACTCAGAAAGTCAAGAATCAACTTTAGAGAAACTTACGAGACAACTTGGTGATTGATGTTCATTTACATATAGAGACTTGGGCAAAGACATTAGGTGTGGTTTAGATTAATTTGAAACAGATGTATAACTCATGATTGAAGAAAAGAAAAGCTCTACCTCATAAATTTAATTAAATTATAAGATTCAGAGAAATCTGTCCATAAAGCCCAAACATTCTGGGTCTGAAGAACAACAGCACAGTTGCACATATGCTAGCAGACTGCATATTCATAAAATGAGATATTACTAATATACTGTGTTACATTCATGAAGGAATGACTTCCTGAATCCCTGAAAAAGGTCCTTCACTGTGCCAGGAAGGAAAAAGAGATCAAAGAAATCTATGAGTGCTAAATATACCTCTCTCTGAAATGAGATGCTAATTCTGCATTTATACACTTTCACCTTATTCCTCCTAAACTAGTAAACTGTTAAAGATAAAAAGCAAGCTGCATTATAGTGCCATGAAAAAACAACCGTTGTTTCTGCAATTTAGTTTCAGCATCAATGGTGAGATACTATTGGCAAAAGATCTGCCAAGAGATTAGATTTGATAATTTTTTATAATCAACAAATAGGATTTTGAAAATGATACCAGAACTTAAAGTAGTAACAAATCACTCCAAATGCATATTATACTGTCTATTGTGCAGGCTGGAAAGAATATAAATTTTAATGAACAAAGAAATTGAATTTATTTCTGATTTGACATCTTCGATATTCATTAATTTATCTGTTCCAAAACATTCATTATAGAGAGATCTAACAAGCAAACAACATTGATATTCATCCCATTATTTAAGTTAAACACCTTTAATTCTGTTAGGTCAAGTCACTTGCATTTCTGCATTTACTGTTAGCTAATTCAAAATGCCAGCAAGGATTTACCAATCCTAAAACTGAATTCCTCTGTCTATCTCTAAACCATTGCAGTTATCTGTTACAGAATAAATTAGGAATAATAGGATTCTTGTTTCTCTAGACTATAACTATTTGGTAATTTAGAGATAAAACCAATTAGTATTAGATCCCTTTTAACATCTCATTTTAATCGGTATTATATTGAATATTCTTATTCTTCACTGGGTAGCTCTACTAGCAGGATTCTAATATTAGCACATCTTTTGTACCTTTTAACTATCTGAAATGATTCCAGTAAGGGTAATAATAAGATTTCTTAGACATCTTTTCCATTTACTAGTCAGCTAACACTGTAAGACTAATATTTAATGTTATTAATAATTCTCAAGTCAGGAGTTAAGGATTAAATAAGGGATACAAAAGATTGCTTAGTTTAAAACACCATTTAATTTTGGTAGAGGTATGCAAATCAAAATCTGGAACAATGCCTGGGAGAAAACTGTTTAAACATGCTTGAATTTCTCTTTAGTCTGTTTAACCCTCAGGTTTTTTTCCTGATAAACATTTGCCCTAATGCCTGCTGTGCAAAGAACAATAAGAAAATCACCAAAGCCCCCAAACCATATCACTGACTCTTCCTGAGTCATTATCTTGCAGCTACCATAAGTAGCATGAAAGGTATGATTTCTACCACTCCCAATAGGGATCCAGTGCAAAGTATTCAGCAAGATGTCTCACAGGCAGAAATCAAGATCTAGAAGCTACAACACTACCTATCTAAATTCAGTCTCCAACCTCCATTGCTAGAAGAAAAACATTACTAGTACAGTTAATGCATGTAATTCCATTTCCTGTTCTTGAGTAAGACTGTCGCTATATGTTCTTGTCGTCTGTTACTTTGTTGATGAGCCCATGATGAGACTTCTCTACTAATGACAGCTGTCAAGGGGAAAACAAAAATCGTATTACAATCTGATAAAAGGTTGGCTAGGTGGGAAATCTTATTCCAAGAATGAAAATGCAGTGTAAAGCATATGCTAAAACATTGTAACTTTATGTAGCACAATAAAATATATTGGTCTTTTTAATACATTAAAAGTTTTACTTCTGTGACAAAAACTTTAATCTTAGGGATGTCAAGACAGTTTTTGTTGGCTTCTACAGCCATAAAGACAATTACTTTGAGCCAGGAGATTGCCTTAGTAATACTTGATGATTAAGTTTACTTTTTAAAATATATTCTTGGTATTTTCAGTCTGAAAGAGTTCTAGGTCTAACATTAGTCAAAATATAGCTATACATTATTTGAACAGAAAGCAGATTTTTGTGTTGTGTATAAATATATATATATATAAAAGATAGACAACACAGTTGAAAGAATGATTCATTAATCTTTCCATTGCCCTCAGTACTTGCAAGTCCTGATTTTCAGGGAAAAATACTGCCATGTTCTACAATTACATAAATAAATACATAGTATTCTTAGACAATACAGGATAGCTGCTCTTCAGCCAATGCCAAAGGAACAGCAGAGGGTGATTGTAAATACTAGTTTATAGCAGTACCATCTGCACCTGTAGTTGTTGCATGCATTTGCTTTTGGCTTAGAATATAAAGCTTCCATCAGTTTTCAGATGGCAAAACCTGCAACAACATTTGCAATTAGCAAATGTGATATAGATCAATTCAGCATTTGCTGAAGGTAAAGGAAGAGATGTAAAGTCATATATACTAGAAAACTAAAGACTAAGTAAACACAAATCAGAGTTCTTCTGTGGAACTAGATTATATCCGTGACATTTTATCCAATTGTTTCTGTCTCCCCTGTTATTCTTTGCTGGAGATCTGAAGGTATAAAACTTCAAAAGTCTTATGGGGACAAAGCTCAGGGGGTGAGAGAGAGAGAAAAATAGCCTGGATAAAAGGTCACAAGTTGTGGAAAAGGGCACAAAGTAGAATCCAAACACAAGTACCATGTATGATAGATTCCTAGGCATATTTCCATCCAAATTATCACTGTCAAAACATTTGGACTATAAGTGCACACATGCATGCATAGAAACAGACAAGCCAATATATCAGTGTGAGAATAAACACCAATGCCAAAAGACAGCGATTTGTCACTGATAAAATGTTGAATACATACACACACCAAAGACTTTGTAGTTCTTTTGATTGCAATTTTTTTAGGTTCAAATTAATTTCAATTTGTGTGTAGTAGGCATCCAAAGATTATTTTAGCCTCTTTTAAAAAAGTTTTCTTTAAATAACATTAGCCAATATAGAGTGCTGTGGTACATTTTATAACACCAATATTTCAATTAAATTAACACAACATGTATACATTTGAAAATATGTAAATATATGTATAAAATTCTATTCTTGTCATCATTAGAGTGTATCTGCTACAATTAATTGTGTTCAGAAAAGGCAAATAGTGTCTACATGCATTTTTTCCTCAAAATGAAATCCAGGAATTGCGTATGATAGTCTTCAGGCAGAATAGTTTCCGAATTCATCTATATATATACTTAAAGAATATCCTTTGTTGTGTACAATGCTTGCTTTTATAGTTTTGCATGAATACATCAGTATATATATAAGCAGCACTGTGAACACACATTATAAAATTTAATTAAACTATTAAACCTGTAACCTATTAAACTTGAGCTAAAATTTGTCAAATGCTGGGGAAGCCATTCCACAAATATAAGGACTGTTACACCATCATTAAGAAAATAAAACTGAAAAGAGTTACTGAGCACAGTTTCATAGCCACATGAAATAATATTTTTCTAAGTCTAACACATAATCAGAAACTAGCCCATAAAAATCACACATACTTGTTAAGAGAAATAAATACCCATGACTCTAAGAGAGGACAAATCATTTCATTTCATTAGTTACACTGTGTAAGGCCTTCATCAAGCAAAGATTTATGCACGTATTTATGCACACAAACAATCCCATGGATAAATCTCACACATGTAGTTCAAGACAGATTAGCTGTTGCAGGATCAGATCCTAAATAACTGCTTGCTCAGATGATTGGGAAGCTGTTCCTGAGATTGATACTCAGCCATCCTCAATGTTGGCTAAGATTTAATTGAGTAATCCAACTGAGTGCATTTGAATTTGATTACTTGTGGAGTTAATGCTACACAACACGAGAAAAATGGCAACATTGCACCACAATTTTTGGTTGATCAACCTGAAGGTATAATCATGCTGCAACATTAATGAGAAGCCTGAAAAAACCTCAGGGGAAAGAATCAAAGAAATGTTTCTTTAATTAAAAAATATGTTAAAATCTTTAGTCAATATTATCATCAAATTATTTTCATGCATTGTGTGGGAGAATTAACCAAGCCAGTATTGGAGGTATAATGTCTTAAAAACCTATAAGCATGGACCAGAAAATTACTTAACTGTGGAAGGTTGTCATACAGAACAAAATTAATCTTATTTACTGAACTTTGTTCCTGCTTAGTTTCAGTCTTGCAGGGGCCAAGAAAATTACCTAGCTCAGTTCATAAAGAAACTAATTCTATAAAATCCTAACAACAATCCCTAAGTCACCATTTGCTTTTAAAAACGCATCTATCCTGCCGTGCCATTACCAGCTGATGAGTAATGAGGAGCATCAAATCAAAGTGATTAAGGGCAAAATAAGAAAGATGGTGCATCTTAATGACAGGCAATATTAATTATGCCCTGCAAATGAACACTACAGCTCAACGGTCACTGCAGAAAAAAAAAATTATTAATGGCAACTTATTCTGATTTTGTGAGCCACAGTTCAATTGAATTGTATTTTCCCTCTTAGAGTCCATCTAAACATTGAAACAAATTGTTTTAGCTCACAGAACTGTGTGAGGAATTTAATACTTGAAAATGTACGATAACAGCGCATAAGGCACAAAATGGTGGCCGCAAGAAAATGGCTGCCCCCATGTATGTAGTGGGGAGGGACTGCTGGGTCCTCATACCACGTGACCAGAAAAGGGGCAGGGCTTCTGGGGCAGGCAGCTCGTGCGACTGCCTGCAGCACGCAGGGCACTTCTCACTTTGAAGGTCAGGGTCCTTTAGTATTATTTGTTACGTGCTTCATCGTACTTATTTTACATTTTTCTGTTTAAAACAGGTGCAATCAAAGAGAAAGTGCATCACATGGCACATCAGTGATCAGCCACACACCACACGCAGTGCTGAGCATACATAACCCACAGGCTGTTTTCAAAATACCTAGTGAAAACAAATACATGAAAGGAAATCAAACCCCGTTTGCTGGAATTCCTCACAGAAAACATGACCACTGTCTTCCAGCACACATGGGATGTCAGTGAAGGATGTCTGATCAGATCTTCAGTGTGTTGATGACTCACAGCGAATTATACTGTACTCCTCTGTTGGGGAGAGTGAGAGGATTCAGGCCATACGGGGACATATCAGCCTGGTTCAGCTCCTTTTAATAGAAGGTATGTATAATTTAATAGAATTATATCTACTTAGGATTTGCCTTGAGTGGATAAAAAGGTGCTGGCCAACACTGCCAAGGTATCACCAGTCTAATCCAATGTAATTTCCATATTCTCGATGTTCAGAAATGGTGTTTTCAACCCTGAATTAACCTAGTTTTAATTCATTAAAGTATTGCATATGAAATACGTGTTTCTAAGCAGCAGTGATGGACACTCCAGTCAATTCAGGAGGCCAGTTTCCATTTAAGCCATCTGGGACTACCCCAAGCCTTCACTAGATAAAAGAATGAAGAAGGCAACCTAGAGCCTTGGTGTCAAAGTCCTGAGATACAACAAGTCCTGAGCTGATACAACAATCTATTTTGTGAATGAGATTAAAAAAAAAAAAAAAGAAACCTAAAAACTTAAGCTGTTCCCTAAAGAAAAAGCATTTTAAGTTAATAGCCAAAGTGAAAAAGAAAATCCCATATGGAATGAATAACTTTCCTAACACGTCTTTTTTAATTTGAAATAAGATTTGTGATAACAATGTTAATGCTGGGGATTTTAAGTGACAGAATATTATTCTAACTCGTTCCTTTAAAGTCTCAAAAAAAAAAAAAAAGCTCCTTTGTTAGGCCTAGTTTAGGCCACCTTAAAGCTCCTTTCAATCAAAGTACAGCTTCTCATTAAGGGAAAAATGATTATTAACATCCTCATTTTGCTTCCTCTTGTGAATTATTTGCATTCAAAAATGTGCATGGCATTAGTTTCAGGGTAAATGCAAATATGACAGCGGGATTTCTCACCAAGCTCTTTTTTATTATTAGCTCTTTTTATGCCCTCTATTTATTATTCCCTCATCATTTTTCACAATGTATTAAAATGTTACATTTCCTAAAATAATAATATTTTCCTTCATTTGGTAATTGTCTCAGTCCAGTCTACAGAAGTCTCCATCACAGTGCCTACTGTCTATAATTTGAAATAGTTTATAATAATTGTTCATCATTGCTTAGGGGAGCCTTGGGCATTAGCTAGCACAGTTACAGAATCCCTTCTCTCCCACCGAGTATGTGATTATGTTAGGTGAAGTTCACGTGACAGGGGGAGAGGGCAGGGACACTGGCAAAGCTTATACTGTGACTGCCCATGGTAGACCCAATCTGCGATCCGAAGATAAATCGAGATGTTTTTCAGTTTTTTAAGCTTCATCTATCCCATGTCTGCCAGAAACAACAAGGCCAGCTCTGAAACATATTTTGAGATTATTTTAAATAAAACACCAAAACAAAACAAATAAACTATTACTCTGACTGATCTTCCTGACATTTTAAGAGGAATGATCTTGGATGCTGAAGATTAGTCAAAACATAGTGTGTTCAGTTAGAACAAAATCAAGTTACCAGTGGCATACTTTCTGCCAGGGTTGCATTTGATAAACTGATTACAATTACTTCTTTTTTCCCTGGTCATATTAAAAAAAAGGAAATAGATCTGACTAATAAAAGCAAACTAATAAAATCATTTGATCATCCTGATTCACCGCACTTCATCGTGCCAAGCTTCCCTGTTGACTCTCAAATTGTTATTGTCAAATTCTCAAGCATTTATTACACTCAGGATGACTTACATGTCCCTTTTTTCTGTCACTGTGTTGATGTCCATCATCACACCATCACCACCACCTAATTGCTGCAAAGTAGAGGAAAGACCACTCTCATACCACCCAATGAAAATGAGATAATTTTGTTTTAGGGTAAAGTATTCTGCAATGAAATCATCTACTGTGTTCTGTATTGACATGAACACAGATAACATCAAATTTGGAAATGTATCTAAATATATTTAGAAAGAGTTCTTAGTTTATATAATTTCTAACTTTCTTCCAGAGGAGTCCTTAACATTTATCACAGGGTCATTTACCAGTGCGTAATTGAAACGTTGCTACTGAATTTGACCCACTGATGCTGAAATTACTGACAGGAGCAGAACCAGTAAAGCAGTTACTAGCAGGGTAGATGCTTAAAGTAGACCATATCCTACTTATGTTTTTCCTATGCCTTATTCCATCTCACTTGCACAAATGTATGTGCCCATTTTGTACTCATTTTGTACTCATGAGCGTCAGTATGAGTAATCTATGTAATTCTGAGTCCAAGTAGCGTAACTTACTGCCTCAGAATCTGTTCCTTTTCTTAAAGTGGTTTCTGAGTTGTGGTGGATTGGTTTTCTGCAATGTTTTGTGAGAGACTTAGGTTAACTTACGGTTCATAATGATATGGGACCACCAACAGGTGGAAGTGCTGAAAAAGGCAGAAACGCACGTCATTCAGTGGTGACCCATCTGGCCAAATTAAAAGCAGTATAAATGAACTCCCCAAATTGTTCTACCCATGTGAAATCAAGACAGACATGAAAGGGCGGGGGATGGGGATGGAGAATGGGTGTGGCAGTGAATTCCAGACACTGCAGGCTAAAATCCTTGTTCACCAATCTTCTGTTAGCAAGACTGTAAAGTATTAGTATGTGCATTTCTAGTGTTTGTACCAGTAGTGAATGTCACACTGAAGTAAGATTTTGAACCTAGGACGTTCTAACAAGTGTGCTTATAGTCTCTTTTTCTTTATAATTTAACTTCTTTCTTATAGTATATTTTCGTCTTTCTTTCTCTTTTTTTTTTTCCTATTCTGATATCAGAATATGCAGCAATTGCCATTATTATATGTTTTCAAAGGCATATTTGGCTCAGCTATGTTTCTCTCACTCTCTAACCATAGATAATTACGTCAGTAACTTACATTAACAGAAAAGACATTGGTTGTACAGAACTTATTCCCTGTTTTTTTCAGGAGGTCCTTCAGAGCACTAAGCCTTTCTTTCATTTGGCAAGTAGTGCAGTTTATTAAAATAAATTCAGTTTAATGCCATCTAATTCTGCAATGATCAGTTAGTCATGGATTCCTGTTTAGTTTCCAGTCCAAGATGAAGACATAAGGTGATCACCTGATGATCAGAGGAGCACATTTCTGTTATTTAAGCCATTGTGTAGTACTCAGATACACCTTAAATATCTCATTATTTCAGGAATAGTAAGGAAAGGAGCAGAGGTTGCAGCACAAGGCTTTATTGACTATTAACTTTTGCCAGTCATCTCTGCTCCCAGTTCCTTCACCACATGGAGATTTTCTGAACAATTGACAATAAAACAACACCTACAGTACAGATATGTCACAAACACAAAATCCAACTAGTAAGCCAATGCCATTTTCAAGTAATCACTGAAGTGAGAGCATTTGCAATAGAAACTCTTTTTTTTTGAGAGGAATTCCATACATTTGATATTTTCTCTCAAAGGTAAAACCACAGAAATTAAACAGTCCGTCCACAACATTTTCAGAGTTTTCTTACTTGGAGAGTGGTTGTTCTCCATTTTGGAATCTGACCTTTCTGGTGTGTGCAACTATTGTCCCTACTAGAGACAGCAAAGCATTGTTTGAGTTATACTTTAGAAAGAGTTACATGTCAGAATGGTTACTCTAAGGAATTATAGTCTGTCCTGTGTTTCTGTTCCATAAAGCAGAAAGCCTCACAACCTTTTTGTTAGTGAATCAAGAAAACTTTCACTCTAACTGTGCCAGTCTCTATATTATAAATCTCTCTTCCTTTCCCTCTCAGCATTTGCCTTTAGCTGTTCCAAAGCCTGTCAGAATGGGGCAATAATCTCTTTTTGGACTTATGGTACATCAAGATCACAAGCTGAGCCACAGCCACCATCCATAGGTGAAAGAGGTCAACAAGATTCACTGGAGGCAAGGTCGGTAGACAAGGACAAGATACAAACTGTACTTGGCAGAATACCTACTTATATCACATAGGGGCTAAGAATGTACTATTATTTGTTAGACCTATGAGACCAAATCCTGACCTACACATCTATTGGCTTTTGGTGAAATAAATATGTTTCCCCTGGACCAAATTTATAGAAGTACGAAATCTTGCATGGCTCCAGGCAGAAGTATCAGCAGGAACACTGACTCAGCTTTGCTGAGGTCATAGTCTCTCCAAAGCCAGTAGAAAGGACTGGCCATTAATTTTCTCTAGTATGATTTTACTGTTCTCATTACATGCAAGAGTTTTGTTCTGACTAGTAGGCTATGGCTGTAGGCAGGGGAGAATGCACTTCAGTGCTCATAAAAAAGTGTGACAAAACTGCAATACCAAGGTTGTCTTGGTTGCAAGTGATGTACCAAAATTAAGTCCCAGCCCAGATAATAAGGACACTGACAGTGCTGTGCTGGTTGCAATAGGGCCTTTTATAAGCCCCACAGTGAGACAATACCACAAAAGCCCAATACACTTAGAAGCCCTAACAGCCCCAATTAGACATTTAAGAAAAAAAAAAAATAACACTTATTTCAATCTCTGCAGCTATTTTCATTTACTTATTCCACCTTTTTTCCTTTTGCAATCAGACCACTGAGATATCCAATTAAAAAAAAAAATCAAATTGTTCCAATGCCTTTCCAGTAACTGGAGTATGGTCCCCATTTACACGGGAATAAGCTGCTTCAAAATATTTTCGAGGGGAAGAATACCTCCTTCATCCACCATGCAATTGTATATCTTCAATTTCACTTGTTTTCATCTCTCTTTTATCTTGTATGCTGTTCTACCCACCATAGAAGTTGAAATGTCTATCAGAATATGGCAACATACATATAGGAACAATAGGTCTGGTTCTTTTATTAGTAGTCTTTACTGAAGGTATGCTCTCACACATCTGCAGGCTGAGAAGAGAATGATAACTCTTTTTTTTTTCAATTCAATAAGATATGATTGCCATAGCATGATATAAAAGGGATACTGGAGCAGCAACTACCTATGTCTCTGTTGAGTACAGCTCATCCAGGACAGAGAGATGGAGACCAGGGTGATGATGCATGTGAGCCCATTCTTTTAGGAATAGGCTTCTTGATAAGAAACAGTTTATTATTGTTTGGAAGGGTGAGGGGACATTGCATGTCAGAATGGAAAAAACTGAGAGGAAATCAGTGAAATACAGAGCTGAGAGGACATCCCTGGAAAAGGAGCAAGGATTCTGTCAAGCACTTCTTTTTCCATGACTACTCAAAAATACCAAACAGAAAAAGAAAAAACCTGAAAATGTTACTTCAATATTCAATCAGAAAATACTACTTCAATACTAAAGAAATACAAATTGGCATTTTAAAAGTACACTTCTGGGACAATATATGAGGGTCTTGGGTTAGCCTTTTCATTGTCTCTGCCAAAACAGAAATACTGATTTGAGTCTATCAGGGCCAATGAATTCCTTTTGCGGTACTTAATAATGTTATTAGGAATCTAGGAACCATTTGGTATAAGAGAATAAATAATTATAATCATTAATTCAATATGTTACTTCTTCAGGAAGAACTCATGGAATTTTGCCAAATAAAATCCAAAGAATCATACAAAATTTTTGTTTGGATTGTGTAATAGGGGATAAACTATGTTCTGGTATGGAACACAGAGATGTACAAGAGTGAGCATGTAATTGTTGCAGGAGGAAAAGCTGGTCTTGTATCACCTTTGAGCTGTCTATGTTCTAAGTGAGTAAAAAGGGATATGTTCCAATTTATCAGAACTACCTGGGTGTAACAGCATTAAAACTGTGACTGCTCTATGCACCACATTCCCTCTTCAGTCTCCAAGTGCCTGGGAATTTTTCTTGTACCTTCTAAAACTTTTCTCTGGTCCCAGTATGAAGCCATATCACTACTCAAGTCCAAGCATCATGCTCTATTTTGTCATAGGCCTGGAAGTAACAGTGCTGAAAGTGTCCAGTTAACAATGGACCTCACAGGTGGAGCTCAAAGAAACTGTGGCTGCTCCATATTTTGCAGCATGGTTTTATTTGGAGAACAAACCTCAATTTTTCAGGCTGTGAGGCATTCTGGGAAATAAGAATCCATACAGATCAGTGCAGGTTTCTTGGAGAGGAGAGCTGTAAGGCAAGTTACATAGTGTGTAGAACACTGCTCAGAGTTCTGCCAAATTTACGAGGCTATTATTGCCTGTAAGCCAAAATATGAGGAAAAATAATGAGATACAGTCCATTTTGGTTTACATATACGAGATAAAGAATTTTCACAGATTCTGCATCTTGTTGGGCAAATCAAACCCTGAAGCTTTGTCTTGACAGTCTCTTACACAAAAACGTTATATTTCAGCTTTCATATTAATGCGTTAATCAGATGAAACTTTCACTTAGTCATATTTACATTAATTTTAGTAGCCAGCTTAGTGACTCAGCTTTCTAGGGGGCTATCTTCTGCTTTCTTTCCTTTAAAAAATGGAAGCAATTATTTGTGCTTATGAGAGCAATGAGAACAGCAATGCACTAAAGACAAAAATATCTGAAATTATCCACAGGAAGATTACGGAGAAGCTACAGTTGCAGTAAGTGTTCCCACTAACTACCCATTCACTGACCTCCTTGTTGAATTACTTACTTGAGTGAAAGACACAGCAGAGAGACAATCTGAAAGACCCATTTGGCTATCACCCCACTGAAAATATCAGCTGAGCTCATTTGTTGAGGAATCCTGTTCATGTTGATCAATTACTAAAAGCCTTAATACAGTAAAGACTTAGCGAGCACACAATACCTACATAAATAAAGGCACAGATTTACTTGAGTCTTTCCAGCACGATCCCTTAACTTGAGGTTTAGAAGTTTCTATTACACTGGGAAAAATAGTTTAAAGAAGTACAAAAATCCTATAATCTTAACTAGCAAAGATGATGTCAAGAACAGTTTTTTCCTAGTTTTTAAATAAAAATCTTAAAGCCAGAGTTTATTCATATAAATTAGTTGGCTATTGTACAAATGTTATTTGACATTTAAAAAAAATCCAGATCTATAGTACAATGGGATAGTAGAAAATACTGATACACTAATATTAGTTTTCAAAACCAACATCTGACTTAACAGAAGTGAAAGCACGATATATTAAGGGGAGAATGCTGTGACTGATATGAATGAGAGTTACTGGTCTTCTCAATGTTGTTACTCTGCTGCTGTTGCTACAGCACCTTTCTTTATTAGTTATACTATTTGTAAGTGGATGAGTTCATCCAGCAAACATCTTGTGCACTTAGTAAAAATGAAACGTAAGAACCATTAGAATGTAGGTGGAAAGGTATTTTTTCGAAAAGACAGCAAGTTCAGTAGAACAGTTGTTCTAGCACTTATTAAAACTTTCCAAAATGGTATTTCATCTTGTGTCCCTAATTACTGAACCACACTTCTTGTATCCTGACAGATAAACCTGTTTAAAATTCTTGAAGAGGCTGAAGAGAAATGACGTATCCAGCCCAAAGCACCTTCCGCCACATCTCTGACAACATTCAGCTCAAGGCACTCTGACCCCTCAGTTGATTATCTGTGCCTTGACAGTGCTGTCTACAAAAAATGCCAGAAAATTAGCACTTCTGAATGCCTGTTTTGCATTCTTCAAGTACATTATTAGAAATCTTTTGTCAAAAGAAGCATGCTACATCATTGTATTCATAACAAATGCTCTCTGATTTGTATGACTTTGTGTTTGTAATACACCCAAACAAAGATCTCATTTGTTCTGCTGGCAAAAGCTAATCTGTACAAGGATTTTTTTTTTTATTATTTTATGCAAAAACTGCCTTTCTGAGCCTAGAGATTGGGTTAGCTAAAAGCTTCACATTCATTATCTTTAAGGTACCATGTTAATGAAAGGATTTTAATCATTGACATTGCTATGTGAATTATTATTACACAAACCCCTGCTGTTGAGTTAGACAAAATTAACCCAGTGTAAGGGGCATTAAAAAAAATCACAGCTAATTAGTAAGCTAACAGGAACAAAGAGAATGTATAACAAAGATGTTGAGAGGAAGACACTTACGTAAAAGCGGTAGCTTCCATTCCAACATTGATCTTTCTGTATTGAAATCTTTTTTCTGTCTGATTTATTCCATTAGACTTGAGCATTTTTATGTTTTGTAATTAGTTTTCTAAGCCACAATGTCTCACTTCTCTCAAACTGTGGAAATCCAAAGGCTCATAATAGAAAATGGAAGATATTTAAAAATGCTTTTAAATTATTTCCCCAGCGATCTATATCAGAAGCATAAAGTAATTCTCTGGATTATTCTAGGAAATTATTTCCATATTCTCTGCTGTTCTCCATGAATTGCAGAATACTTTAACTAATCTAGCCAGGTTGCATTGGAATAAGCCTTTCATTTTAATGGATTGATACTATTGTCCAGGTTGCAATTCCATATGGAGCAGATAAATGAAGCTATAGGTTTAAATCACTGCATGGCTTCTCCTCTACGCTCCTAGTCATGCTGGTTTCCAATGGGCAACACATCATTGTGCTGATGTAAGAGCCAAGGATGAGACGATCAAACCTCAGAGAAGTATTCATGCTGGGTGCCATTTGTTTATAATTGCTCTTTGTAAGTTATAGTTTCAGATAAAGCTCCCAAAATGGAATGAAGAGAAAATAATAATCAAGTCTGTTTCTCTTTTTGAGCCTGACAAAGGCTTTAAATTTTTTTTTAACGTGTTTGTCCTTCCGTTCACTATTCCACACATTTCCCCCCTTCTATCTTTTGTTCATCAGCCTTTTCAACCTGATAATTAAGACTCAAAATATTTGCTGCTGTTGTTTTTTTCCAAGCCGTCATTTGGTTTGTGTTGTAAATGGGGAACAACAATCATCTAGTTCTCTTGTGTGCCAGTAATTTAGTATTTCAATAATCTCCAATTGTTGAAAGGTTTAAAACAAACCAACATTTCTAGCAGTTTCCTTTTCTTTGTGGGGAAAAAAATATGTGAACATAACATTTACAGCATATAATTTTTATATTTCCCTTTTTTTTCCCTCCTTTTTTCGTGATGCTTATGAGGGAATTAAAACACAGGGCAATTGCTGAGCATAAAACAGAAGACTCACTTCAATAAAAAAAATAACATTCTTGCACAGGGGCAGTTTTTACAACCAATATCATTGCTTCAGCTCTGCTAGTGCTGGATAATTCCATTAACTCTTTTTATCCAAATTCAAGTGAAATAAAAGAAAGAGGTAGTGTCTAATATACTCTGGGGCAGTACATTTCTGTTATGTAGAAATTTCCATGGAAGGATCTTATTGTGTTTTAAAAATATTGGCTAACCATGCCAAAAAATAGAAGTCAAAATTGTGTTAGTTCCACAATGTACACCATGGGTCTGGGAAGGTTAATGGCAAAACTGGGAATGAGATGTTAAGCACCTCAGAGCACATTTTAGAGAGTAATGAAATTTATTTTATTTCGAGAGTCCCTGGGCAATGTTCTTCTCTCCAAAGTATCAAAATTGTAAGGAACTGCCTGAGTCACTATTCTGGGGAGAACTGTGGGTGCTAATCAGGCCAGTAGTCTAAAATGGATTTAGATATCCATTTTATATAGCACTGAAACTGTTTGCCAGTGACTAGCCTTAGAGTCAAGTAAATCAATGATAACTCCCAGAACAGAGCCTACCCCACAGTCCTCACTTCCACTGTGGGTTTTTTTTTTTATTTTTAGAGTTTGTTTTTTTTTTTCCCATTCAATGTTGATATACCAGGAATGAAATACATTTTTTCCTACATTGTAAGTTTTCCTATAATACAACTTTCAGAGCACAGAAAAGTAACACAGAGAGTCATCCTAAAATTGTATTAAAATCCACAAATGATTCAGCTGAAAACCTAGGAAGGACATTCGAGTTGCAGATGAGAGAGACCCTGTGGACTTCTCTGACTGCTTTAGAAATTGGAACTGATTCATAAGTCCAGTTGAGAAGTGACTGGCAGTCACAGCAGCCAGCAGCCAGTCTCCCATGCTGTGGCCCTTCCCAGTGCGCGGCAGCCAGCTGTCCACTCCTGGAAGCCAGGAACGTTTCAGGGAGTGCAAGATAACAAAGCTACTCAGTAACATATGCTCTCTCTGCAGTCAGTATTCCTATAACGCCATCCAGTCCTCAGGTAGATTACATCCTCTCCCTCAAAAAAATAGTGCTATACAGATGTGGACAAAACTCCTTGGATAATCACACATAATTCACAAGCTTCCTTCCAACTTTTAGACTATTCTGGCAAAGGCTTCCTATACATCTTGCCTAGCCACCAAGGTGGTTCCCTTTCCCTCCTTGTACTAAATCAGCCAGCTTAATGATGACCTGTTGTGAATCTTGCAATGAGGAAAACTATGGATAGCTTTAGCTGTAATAACCCCTACTTATATACCATTCATATGTTGTATTTGACTAAGCATGAATTGGAAATAAAGCATTTCATGAAAAGAAAGCTGAATTAATTCTTCAGATGTCCATGGCAAATCTCTTGTCTACGGCATGTTGTGTTTTTACTGATGATAAATGGCTATGTATTTATGAAAATTAGATACAGGTCTATGTATATCTATGTATGTTTTCACATATAAGTGCGTATGTGCATTTGCCTGTAAGAATTAGAAAAAATGAGACTATCAGCCCTGATCCATTTGCGCTTTTCAGTTTCACATGCTACGCAATTATTTGCTCAGATTTCATACTGATGTCAATGAAAACTGTATGCAAGCAATGAATGCATGACACACAATAGAAATCTGTTATTTATAGCTGAGGTTTCTTTCCTTTTTCATAAATATTATTTAAGATAGCCACTAAAATCTGGAAATAGAGGTCCCAACAATGCCCTCTTCGGATGAGTATTTCATATTGTTAAAAATGTTTCTAGCTCTGTTTCTTCAAATAACTTATGTGTATGCTTCCCTATTATCAAGCGTTTAAGTTTGTTGCTGAATAGGGCTGAAATTCCACTTTTTTTTTTTAGATACATACTGACTATTCTAATGGCAAAAAAAATGAATTTTACACCACTTCCTTATATCTTATACAAATTATTTACAAAAGTTTTTGAATTTTCATCTTTGTTCTGCTGCACTACAAAGCAGTTATCAGACCCCATTGTGAACACTTTGGAAAAACACAGCCTGGCTGACAAATTAGTAGTATTTGGTGCTAATATTACTAATTCAGCCTTTGAAAGGGCTGCTCACTGGGGAAAAATAGCATGTTCTCTAAGTCACCGGAGAAACTAGGGAGATAGTTAATGGGTGTTGGCTGTGCTGCACATATTGTGCACAATGTCGTTCACATTGCAGCTGACTGACTGCCAATAGATGTGGAAGTAATTGTCAACAAGATTTATTGTTACTTTCACATTTATACAGTTAGAGAGGAAAGGTTGAAAGAGTTTTGTGAAGTTCAGTACTGACTTCTACTGAACCATAGCAACACACACTGATTATCACTAATGTATGTCACTGAAAGAATTTTGCATCTTTTGAGGCCTGAAAAGTCATTCTTTCTTGTCAGAGCAAAGTCCCCCACAATCCTGAGTAATTTTTTTTCTGAGATCAATACCTGAGCTCTGACTTCAGCTCTAGCTGACAAACTAGCAATTTTTCAGTATACAACTGGACTTGGAAACCTCAAACTTTTTTAACAACAGAATTAGGGCACTCAAGGTAATTAAAAAGTAACCACTAGAGAGAAACAGATGGTTTTTACTTGAAATAAAGGGTTGTAAGTAGTGGGGGGGAGGCAGTGGATCATCTTTGTAAAGTAAAGACCAGTTTGAAAGAGCATAACACACTTGTTATATAAATGTATAAATTCCAGAGGCATGAATTTCAATGAATGCTTTTTTGGCTTCTGTTCCTGTGGTTTATGCTTCTAGAGAATGTTTTTAACCTAGCTTCACTAGAGCAAAACTTTGATTTACATATAATTTTGTATACATATATAGTCTAACTTTAAAAGGATAGATTTATTTTACGAAATGCTGCAGAATTTAATCAGAAACCAAGACTCAATATCTCAGGCACTTTTTGTCTATCCAGATAGAGCAAAAATTTTTACTTTTAAGGCTTTTAGGATAAACCCACCAGAGATTCTGGTGGGTTTATTTCTTTGTTTCAGATGGAAATCAACTGAGGTGAACTTGCCTACATTTTTGCTGTAGAAGACCCCTCTAGCACCGGCATCTTCTTAACTAATAGCTTGAGACTATGTTACATGAGACAGACTGACAAGCAATAGCCACCCGGATTCTTTCAAATGAAAATTTCTGTGAAGACAGTCCAATGTGGAAGAGAGAGGGACTACAGTTAGAGGACTTACCCAGCGCTGTTGAATGTTGCTGCAGCCTGTATCAAGATCTCTGAAAGCAAACAGGGAAGATATTTAGGCACAGTTATTAGGCATGAAACATGCTCTTACAGTACTACTCAAATGCATGGGTTCAATCACCCCATCTGTGATGAAGACAATTAACTGCTGAGTCACTGAGGTGGACACCTACTTGTTCATTTAGCAGGATATTTTGTCAGTTTGTCTGCACATAATTAGCACCATTAAAGTCTCTATTTCTATCTTATAGATGGTACTGGTACTGATAAAATTCTTTATTTTATTATACTTTAAAAGTCCAATGTACCTAAGACAGCAAGTATGTGTAAAAGTGATTCCTGGAAGCATGTTTCTGTTCGCTTGCAGTTCTGTACTTACCTATTAGGAAGCATGACCCTAATTTCAAAACCAGGCGTGCAAACACATGCCAGCCAAACAGCTGATAAAAGTCTCTGAGTTCATTTGTTTGTTGCCAAGGAGTGTACAGCTTATTGCAAACTAATAAAATAAACATTATCTCTTCTCCAAACTTGATCTTGTCTTCCAAATTCAGGTGGCATTTCCCAGCACTGCTGCAGCTGTTCAGAGAATGATCTTGATAATGAAGGACATCTGGATAACAGACAGAACAAGAGTGTCAGGTTATGTAGAAAATAGGATGGGAAAAGAGTTATGGCAATTTTGGATTGGAACGACTCTAAAGTGTCCTAACAAGTATTAGAAAAGCCGACATTTCAGATAAGCAACCTGGTTATCTAAACATTATTTACACGGCAATCACATTTTTTGGAGGAAGACATCTGAAATTGTAATGACAATTTAAAAAAAAAAAAAGTCACTCCCAAGAAGAAAATCAAAACAGTTTGAAACAGTCTTCTGATAAGTAGGCAAACACTGTTACAAGATATGATATGGGAAAGGGGATGTACCCATTCTTGTGAAAGTAATGAATTGCAACCTCGGGGTTGAATGTTCCTGACAATTAGATTTGGCCTAAAGGTGAAAACATTTTGTATCTATGGCCCTCTCTGTTTTAGTATTTCCCCTGTTTTCCAAAATACCTAGTATTTTATATTGCTCTTCATAACCTTCTCTACTCTTGTTTCAGAAAAAAAAATAAAAATATGGGAATAGTGTATTTGAAAATAATATTATTAATCTCATCTATGTATGGGAAATAGAACTGCTCTTTTCACATAGGCTGAGAGCTCCATGTTCCAAGTCCTGAACACATGTGTGTGCACACACACAAATTGCCTCTCCAACTCTGCCTACACTGACTGTCCGCAGCATCACTAACAAACTATACACCCTCAGGCACATTTAGTCCCTTATAGTCAAATAGTTCCCAGAATTAGCAGAAGTTTCAATAATGTGAAGTTCTGAAAAATCATTGATGACTGTTGTGTATCTGCGTGAGCCAGAATAAGAGCACTCACACAGCTGTAAGAGAATCAGAAGGTAATGCAAGGATAAAGCAGAGTATTAACAAGGGTAATTTCTGAGAGAATGAGGCCAGAGGGCTAGGTACATGCTGCATTGCACAGTGCCCAAAAGAGACCCCCTCTGGCCCTTCATTCTAGCAGTTTTGTGTTATGCATGCGAAATAAATTAAAACTGGCTACAGAAAGATATACTAAGTGCAGTAGCTCAAACTTTGTGATTTTGGATAAGAGAAATTTCTGCCAATTCCTTTATCCCGTAGAGAATTAAATCCAGAGCTTCACCAGATCTGTCTGAACAGCCCTGCAGACTGAGAGCAGGACTGAAGTTCTACCTTGTTTGGTCCTCAGCCCAGGTAAAGACGTGAGATAATACTGGAGTTATAAGCAAAGCTTTCTCTGCCACACATTAAAATCCTGACTTCTTTCAAGGCTCACATCACTCGTACCCCCAGTATTTAAGTGTTCTTGTTCAAAAGGGAAAATGGTTAATTTTGTAAGAAAACTTCTAACAACTCAAATCCTATATCCTTGAACATTACTATGAGCCAACAGGTAGAAACATAAGTCTCAAAAATAAGTTCATTTGTTGGACCATTAAAGATAATTCATCTGAGTAAAGATATAATTGGCCAATTTACAAAGAAGTCAGGGAAGGCAACAAAAGATGTAGGAGACAAAAATAACTAAGTGGTTATACAACAAAAATATTTACCATGACTTTTTTTAAAGATAGCATTACAGGTCTCTCATCATGCCTGCATGATAGAGGCAGTAACAGAAAAGCTATTTTAATTACAAAGAATCGGTGTAGCACATAATATTTGGCAGCTGGATGTCATTAATGCTGGGTAATGCAGAAAGTTTCCAGAGATAACATCTTCATTAGCAGGACTATGATGTCCTACACTGGCTTGCTTTTAGGTCCACTAGGCTGAAAAACAAATATTATAGATGAAACCTTCAAACATCATGAACAATTTTCTTCCATGTTTGCTGCAGAGAAAGAAATAATATTAAGGTATAAAAAAGATAATCTGGTGACTGATGCAGACAGTCATCTGGTGCCCTGTTTCCCTTTCTCCCAAACACATCTGAGGCACTCAGCTGTCTGACATCAGCCCCTCACCCCCTGCTCACTTATGTGTCAGTAAAAATCTAGTACAGATAAATTAAGGTAGTTCAGAGCATATCCCTGGGTTTCATCATCTCCTCAGTTACCAGCCATAGGACAGATTACAATTTCACAGATGCTAGGAGAGGAGATATTATAGCAAAGCAGTAGTGCCACTACAGATAAGGTTAAGATGGCACTTCCATTATAAACACCTATTTTCAGTGGCTTATAACTTCAGGCTACAAATTTCTCTCAGGCTGAAACCTGGCATACTTGGGCTCAGCTTGGTAATGGCTTTCCCTGTCTCTTCATACCATTTTGATTAGGTGTTTGCGATATGAGAATGCAAACAAATATATGTCTCTGGTGGTTTCAAATGGCAATGAAATACTTTTCTTTCATGAAAAAGCCTGGAGGGCAGGATGTTCCTGTCATTCTAACACCCATTATACTGTTAGCTATTTCCCCCAAAAGATCACTTTTAAAGTGACAAAATTCACATCATTATTTCCAAAAAATGTTCAGGACAGCTAAGGGGTATGGTCCCTGCCGATCTGCTCTGAAGGACATGCCGAGTCCCTCTGAGTGGTGAGAGCTCGCAGTGCTTGCCAGTGCCATGCAGTCCAGGCTAGTCCTTGCTCAGGGCTATGATAAAGGCCACCCTTGGCAGAACAGCATTCTGGGAGTTCAACATGTTGACCAAAACTTCCATATTTTGGAATGAGGAAAAAACCAAGCATCGTTATATAGCACACAAATCTCATTATTTTAATGAGGCATTTATTCTAATTCTCTAATTACATTGAATTATACCTCATTATTAAAATCCTGTTTTTTCATTCTGATCTTTAATGAAGGATGTAATGAAATCCCTAAATACAGTACAGCTTTTTCTCTGAGGCCTTCTTGTCTCATAAAGTTTAGAATTTTTGCCAAAGATTATGAGTTTTGATCAATCCTCCAAAACAATAAAGTACAGAGACCTACTTGCATGTCTACCTGCCTGGCTCCCTTCACGGTAGTATGTATTTCACCAGCTATTTAAAAAAAACCCCACATAACTGTAATAAACCTGTTGAATGAGACAAACTTTATGTTACTTTTGCTTTGTATTTCTCATGTACCAAGATGTTGAATTCAACCATGCTGAATTATGCTATCACAAGCAATGCATAACGCTTCTGTGCTTTTAATGAGCTGAGAGTATGCTGTATCAACCAAAGCATAATTTTAAAGAGTCAGACTCACAGTGGAAGGAGTAGAAAAGGACAAAGAAATGGGAACAGGAAGAGGAGAGAAAAAAAGGCATACCAACATTTGGAGAGGGAATACAAAAGTGATTGAACATCAGTTATTCTTGATATTTTTCATTTTTTCAAAATTTATTTGTGATTACCCTCATCAGTTTAATTTTTGCCAGCATATCTAATGAACAATATAACTCCTTCGTAGTTCTGGAACATATGTGGTATGTACATCCTTCAGAGTACTGGGCTGCAGTAAACCTATTATGTATGATTCCTCGGGAGACTGGGCCCAGACACACTGGGGAGAGGAAGCAATCAAAATGGCATTATGTTAACTAAATCTCCCTAAAGTCTCTAGGGGCACCATATTGATATTTATTTTAGACAGAAGACATTCACATGTCCAGATATAGGAAGCAGTGTGAAGCACGCGGAAGGAGGTAACATGCTTCTTACTCTGGTCACTCCAACTCGAAACACAGGGCAGGACTGGAAAGAAGCCAAAGGCAAAAACAATTAAATATTGAACTGCTGTTGTTTTTTGAAAAAGAGATAGAAAAGGCAATACAATAAAGAATATAACATTAATGGCAGAGCAAGAAAATTAGGAAACTCTTACATGGAACATACCCAACAAAAAGCCACCCACTGAAACAGAAAAGCAACGATTTGAGCGTCTGCGTACATGGTACTGTGAGAGTACATCAGCAACGACTGCGGTACACGGGAGAGATACTCACACTAGCTTTAAACTAGTGAGCCCGGGTACTGCCAGCAGCCAGCCACGGCGGCGCAGAGCTCAGCATGAGCTAATTTACCCAGCTTCTCAGCAAAGTAAATTGGCTGTGCTGAGCTCCGTGCTGCCTTGGTTAGATTGTTACTGGTGTTTGAATTTAAATCTAGCTCAGGTTTTTCTGCATTACACTGCAGGCACTTGAAGGATTGCTGGGTAAACCTACTGAAAGACTTGTAAAAAGACAGTTTTTAGATAAATTGTACGCCTATGGAACTCCTTCTAAAAATATTATTAATTGTATAGTGCAGTAAGGCTCCTCCCAAAATACTAGATACATAGGCAGTAGGAACATTCACAGTTGCTTTACAGAGAACGAAATAATTGGAAAGGCTATAAGGTAGAGATATTATTATGCTTCAGGGCATAAACCCCAATTTAAAGCTCCCTGTAAACTGCTAGTCTGGGTAAGATTTGGATGACAATCCTGTATGGTGCATTTTGTATCCCTAATTGGATGCCCTGATTAAAAGTACTTTTCCAATGATTATTGTAGAAGAATCTTTTCAGTATATGTAAGCCATAATTATAAACACTATTTAAAAGGCTCAGTCCAATCTGGTGAAAGGAATAACTTTTTAAGTTAGCTGGATATACCAGCAAAAAAACCCTCAACCCAATCCAAAATACTGCAGCTTAGGAATGTTTAACGTTTAGTTCTAAATTCCAACTCACAAATGCAGCAATCTATCTCAAATGTTACTTTACTGGCGAATAGATTTATCTGTTGTGGTTATGTCAGATGACTGTATGTTATACAAAAATATTCCTGGAAGAGATGGATGCTTTTTCCTCTTTGTAAGAAGGATTGGCCATGGTTCAGTGAGACTGCAAAAATACTTTCGAATTAGGCATGGGCTGGTGATAACTGTTAGTGATTGAATGTCAATGGGTGAGAGTGGGAAAAAAACCCATATAATGGCAGATGATGGTATGTGAAAGTGCTGGTTACACTGACAGTATCACTCTATCAGACTTTATAAATGAAGGGCAAATTAAATTAGGTTAAATATATGGTTATTTAACAACACTCAACCAAACATTTCCTTGCTGGATAGCAAATAAGGCTTGTATTTAACCAGAGATTAGTGTATTCCAATTTTAATACCAATGCAGTTTGTTTTTATAGGAGGATCTAAACAGCACTTTATGTTGACATTTCTATTGCGTATTTAATGAACGCATATCAAATATGCATGCCGAATAAATACTGTGTTCCACGTAAACCTTCCCGCACATTCTCTGTCACTTCTGCTTTGAAATATATTTGTTCTCATAAAAACGCATATCACCACAATGTAACTAAATCTTATTTCCATTTTTTTCCAGACAAGAAACAGAAATCTAGATCATTATAAGTACTGCTCTACTGCTGTTTTAAAATGCAGCCCTGAACATTACCTCTGTCTCCCTCTAAGCAGTCAGTCTGCTGAGAAACTGCCCTTCTGACAGAACAGATTAAGACTATCCAAAACTCCTTAATCTGCTGTCCATACAGAACAGCACTGTGGCATTGCACATGATGTAACCAACAAAAATCAGACCTGGCAGATGATCCTAACTATGTTCCTCAGCCTGCATAGCTAAACGTTTCTTTGTGCTTAGCTAGTGCAGAGGACCACCTCATTTGATAGCATCTGGCTAGTTCTAGGTACAGGGGGGTACCTTGCCAGCACATGTTCAATTTCCCTGGATAGAAGGTTCATCATTCACATCCCAATGGATCCTAGCTGAAGTTTACTCCATTTGGAATTCCAGGGGACGTGTAGAAATATCTGGCAGACATTTACTATGGAGGAGCCTAAAATGTTGTCTCTAGTTGAAGAACTGTTTAAACTCATGTTGTGAATTACACTATATGAAGAATAAATGAACATATATGTCTATTGCACATATCTTCTGGCTACTTGCGAATAAGTCTAACACTATGAGAATTGTTCCAATTTTCATTTTAAATGATGTCATCTGATCTATCAGTTCATTATATGGGTGCCCTGAATTTCATGCTGCTTAGCTTGAACAGAAAGCAGGCAACTCCTTTTTCAGTGCAAATATATTAACATAAAGACAGTAATTACTTTTTTTTTTTTAATTGGATTCACAAAGGCTTTTCAAACAATATTGCAGATTTTTTTAAAGAAAACACAAACATCATATTTGTTTGGCACCTTCAAGTCCAGAAATAACAAAAAACAGATTCCTTAGCTCAATAGATTCTGAAATGAATGCTTATTTCTGCACACCTTCAGGTTCTGGTATTTTATAAAGGAGCTTTAATGCTAGTCTGCCTCGTAATTCACTATGGGATGTCTTTATATACCACTGACAGTAATACGGCTCATTTTGGGTGATTAACTTAACCCCCAGTATTGCAAGTGCCTTGCTACATTAGCATATCTTTCAAGGAATAGTTGCAATGTGAGAAAATTGCCTGTAGGATTATTTGCAACTAGGAACCTGTGAAATGTAAAATAAAATTGAAGACTATAAAGTAAAACATCAAAGCTACCTAAAATATTAATAGCCAGTACTCCAAAAAGTAATTTAGAAGAATTGCATGAGGGAGTGAAAATTACTAATTTAAAAACAGATAGCCTTGGCAAAATAAAGTCAGAAGTTTAGAACAAACAATAGATAATACAAATTCATTGTATACACAATACGAAAAGAATGCAAGCAGCACTAGCAGCATTAGTAGCTGAAGAAGCCTGGGACAGAGATGCCTGATGAAGCAAGCAACTAGATCTGTACAAACAAAACAACAAAGTTGCATTATATTGAATTTAGGCTACTGGAGAGAAAGAAAAACAAGTACTCTTTAATCCATCTAGTTCTCTGTTACATTTTCATTCTAATTGAACACAGGCAGAATTTGTGGGCAGAAGGATTCTCTTTTTAAGTGATGCATTTGGAGCTGAGAGCAATTGTCATGCTGTTCCAAATCATGTTTTCACCTGCTCTCTGTGGGGCAAACCACGTTGGAAGTTTCAGTTGGGTTTCTGTGGGAGATTACAAGCTTCAAAGCTAACATTGTGAAACCTGTTTCCCTTTTGATATGCACTTTTTCTTTTAATAAATTTCAGAACAAAGAAATAAACTGAGATGAATCATAAAGGCACAGAAAATAGAAGAAAAAGTCTTTAGTCTTGAATCAGGCCCCGATTCTGCGTGACGCATGGCAAAGCTTCGAGTTGGATTCACGTTTAATCTTCTTACCGAACCATCGCCTCAGAGAAGTTCTTCTGTACTTACGCTGCTTACTGCTCAGAGCGTTAACACTGGCCCAAGAGCACAACACGAGCAAACTCTGCATGAATCACTGAGGCTGCCTGCTGTCCAGGGCTGCCCAGCCTCAGCAATCCCTCTTTGCTCCGTATTACACAGGCCAGAAGGTGACCTAAAGGCCTGCATAAAATTCACGGCATGTTCAAAACTACTCTGGGTTGCACTGGTTGCACAGAATACCTGCAAGTGAAAGCAATGGGACTGCTCTGTCCTTGTCTGCTCTTGACTTTGTGTGGGGTGATTCCAGGCCAAAGTCTAGGGAAGAAGCTGTGATTCACTGAAACCCACATTTGACTTCTGAAAGTCTTTAACATATTGTTGCCAGGGCTGTTCTGTGAAACTGCATTAATGTAATAGCAGGTGCAGATTTAAACCTTGCCAGTGAAATATACACTGTGCAGCAAGGAGGGGCATTTCTGAAGAAGTTGCCACATATGCAGGGTCATTCCCTTATGCAACTGAATAGTACACAGGCTTAGGAGGAAAGTGCAGAGGCCAAGTATATTTGATTTATTCTCATATTTTATCTTTTTTTTTTTTTTTCTGAAACAGGCAGTGCCCTAATGCAGAAGTCTCCCATGATAAGGCATTAGTAAATGTTCTACAGAAAATAGCATAGTTTTGGTTGAAAGGGAACTGACTCAGTGATTGAAGAGGTCTTTTTTAATAGCTAATAACTATGATCCTGCTATTTAAATAGACATTTATAGTCTATAGTACCAGATGATAAATACCGAACTTGTTTGGGAAGTTCTGGTACTTAAAAATGTAAAGAATTCTACCAGCTGCTTCTAAAACAAGAGAAGAGTTTTCTGTATTAAATACTCCAGAATAAATTATGTAATTCTTGATAATGATTTTTTTTAACCCATGATAAATATGTCTCAAGACCCTATTTATAATAATGCTCACTTCTATCACAATACAATGTGGATAAAAGGATTACAAAAAGAGTGTTGATTCTACACTTCTAGATTATATTTAAAAGTCAGAGAAGGAAGCTTTTTCAAACTGACCTATCAATCCAAGTAGCAGATGAAAAAACAATGCCAGCAGCTATTTTCAGATGACCTACTCTAAATACCAGCTGGAATACAATAGCTTTAAAAGCAGCTCTTCTTTGAGCTATAACATGTAGAGCAATAAGGGGAAGGCACCTTACAGTGAACGATTCACTTTCCTATAATAATGTGTGGAGTCTCTTCTCGTTATGCCATACTTACAAGGTAGCAGCATCCACCTTTGAAGTGACTTAACTGAATCATAGGGATTGTTCTATGGATAACCTACTGCAAGGCCACTGTATTTTTTTTTCTTTCCTTCCATCTTCCACAAAGGCAATCTTCCCAAAGAAGAATGAAGTTCATTATGTTGACAAACTTGTGATCCCATCTAGCCTGTATGGTTTCTTTGGACAACGGGTTACCAGGAATCATTCAGAGCAGCATGAAGAGTCTAAAACAACGTGGGTTGTTCTACCTTCTACCCCTGTTGCACTGAAGGTATTTTGACTACAGTTACAGAAGACAACATGAAATGCAGTACTTTGTCTTCTGAACTGGACTTTAAGAACAAGGTTGTTCTCCACCATAAAAAAGCTTGCCTGAGCCAAACTTTAGAGGTCTTGCTTAATGGTTTCCTGAAATTCTTTCACATCTGCCTGTTTCTATGTATAATGAACTATTTGACCAAAACTGTTTCCACTCAATGAGGGCAAATGAGTGACCTTTATAGAGAAATCTGTAATAACTATACTGTCCAAATAGACATTCTAACAAAAGAACAGAAAAATAAAAATACCCAGAGATAATACTGTCATTAAATGGGGACCAAATGACCACTGACTGATTTCTATTAATTTCACTATTGACTTCTAAAATCAATTGCTTGATGTATCCCATGTATGCTAGATTCTTTACGCAATGAATGCATGTACCAGGATTTCCATGTCAGAAGTCAGTGCTGATTTTTCTGAGCAGTGTCTCATCTGCTGTGAAGTGGAAAGGAACAGTTAAAACCAATCCTGTTTTTTTTTTCAGCTTTACATTTAGTACCAGAACTTCAGAGAGTGAACTGTACCCCTCTCGCCTGTGAAATACCGTGCCTTGGCAATCTCCATTCTGTGCATCCGTGATCCTAAGGCTGGTGGCCGCACAGATGCCAGGACTATCTTGAGCAGGCTCACGCAGTCCTTTCAGGAGCTGAATATTTCTGAAAAGCATCCGTATACTGATTCTTTCACCTTATCTTTGGGAGTGATGCTTTTTGTGAGGCTGCCTTGGCGAGACTGCTCTCACCTGAGCTGGTGGCTTGACTCTTCCAAGCACTGGGCACCCACATACACACTGAAGGCACTGGGAAAGACAAGCGTTCTGAACATTTAGGTCATCAGCTTTGAAAAAGTATGCAGTACTTATTCTGGTATACTACTTTTTCACTAGCTGGGGTAGCTGGCACAAAAAGGCTTAAAACATGGAAGGGGTTTGTTTTATTTTGTTTTTGGAGTACTTCCATCCTATTCAGGACCACTCAACTTTGTGACTGTAAGAAATATTTGTTACTGAAGCACATGATGCTTCTATAAGAATTTGTAGTCACTTGACTTTTGTGTGCATGTGTTGATAACAGTACTATTTATTACAGAAGCCTAAAGTGTCTCTTTGAAAACAAATTACCAAACATAATATTTCTCTTTTTACAAAAATATCCTGTAAAAAGATTATTTTCATGAATAGCAACACTGCTTCAATTTTTATGTCTGTTTGCAATTTCTAAAGAAGCTTTTAGATAGATCTCATTTCTATGAGGATTTGATAAGGCAACTCTGAGGAAATAATAAACAGAATCTATTTATAATGGACTTGCTAACTAGCACTCAGAAAAGGCTTTTATGCATGAGGCCTTTTTCTTTGAATTGATCTTCACTGGGATAAAACTATTATCATAGGATCCTGTTCAGTCCATAAGTATGCAGGGACTTGATTCTGTCTGAACCCAGATCTAAGGAGAAAAATTCTTGGAACAGTGAGTGATGGCAGTGCACTGACATTCCTGTTTAAAAACAAAAACTAAAAGAAAAAAAAGAGTTACTGTTTCTTCCATTTCAGGATTCTTGGGGAGATCTCATAATGTTGCACCTACAATGTCAGACTTGGTTTCTCATCTGATAGCATTCACACCTAGCCATTTTATCAAGGAAGAGGACCTGGCACACTTACTTTTCTCAGATTTCACATTGTCCTTAATAAGGATTGTAGAATGTATATACCGAGACATGGTGAAAATTTCAGGGTGGTGATTTTCACAGTTACAGGAAACCCAAGTTTCCACAAACAATAGCTTAACATGTTTGAATGAGCAAACTGGTGATTTGCACATCCAAATATTTAGGTATGTAATGAGCAGAGGCTCCAGGAGTAACAGGCAAGTTTCCAGTGCCTAGTTCATGACGTTTAGTAGAAACAGACAGGACTTTTTATTCTGAAATGTAATACTCCTGAAGAAGAGAGCTGATATGATACTACAGCTGGCCAGTTTGACTCTGCTGCTCGTTCCCACTCAACCCATCAAAACTTTTGTTTGTTCATTTGAAGAGCTGATTTATCTAATCTGATTTCTACAAGATTAAAGACTATGAATGGTCCATCTTACTTTCCTATTGCAGGCACAACTTTGTATTGTAGAGACCAGTGTAACTACCTTAGACCAACAATAAATCCATTCCTCTGCTCAAGGACCATGTGAGCTCTCTAAATGTTTTTGAAGACCTGGAGCAGGATAATGCAAGGCAGTGGGGGAGAATAATCACCCTGGATTGCAGGGTCCTTTCCCACAGTAGGCAGCTGTGAGTAGCTTTGAATGTTTCAAGCATGAAGAAGTCTCCAATACATCAAAGGTTACTGCTTAAATCTTCCTGCCCCACCCATTTGCTACCAACTGATCTGGGTGTCTAGGACAGACTCAGGAAATAGTACAGGAACAAATGATGCAAACATATTCAGAACAGTTATCTTTAAAATGTTACAAAGGAATTGTAGTTCAATATGGTGTAAAAGAGAAAAAAAAAAAAAAATAAAGCTTCACTTTAAAAGCTGGTTTCTTACCACCACAATTTGTTGAAGAAAATAAAAATTATAAAACTCTTTACCATTCTTTTGATGGATACATCATGTTCCCCAGCATCAGAATTACAAAGGTGTAATTTTTTTGTATTTATAACCTCTATCCTCATTTGCAGT
Organism: Scopus umbretta; assembly: GCA_013400535.1. Taxonomy (NCBI): domain Eukaryota; kingdom Metazoa; phylum Chordata; class Aves; order Pelecaniformes; family Scopidae; genus Scopus; species Scopus umbretta. The sequence goes on along the minus strand of VZTL01055794.1, from coordinate 29,541 downwards.
GAAAATCTTACACATTTTCTTTAAAGAGATTTCACTTGGAATACTTACCTACCTTGCTATTTTGCTCTTATTTATTATTATTACATATTTTATTCTATTCTTTCTAAAAAAATAAATGGCAAAAGACTAACTCATTATACAGTATCTCATAAAGCTCTCACATTTCTTGGAAAAAACGGTTTATGCTAAGACTGGTACTGACAAGCGCTTTTCTAATTGCTAGTAATGTATACACAAGGAATACAGTAGATATTATAACTGATATTGCTGCTGAGGCTATAGTAATCTTCTCTGTATCAGAAGTCCCTGCCATCATTTTGTTCTCTAGAGGATATGGCTTGATTAGGGCAGTCCCATTGTTTCATGTGAAATCTTAGCAGATTAATACTTTCATCAGGGCATCAATTTGTCCCACTTTTCTTTTTCCTGCTCTTTGTGAGTGACACAGCCAAAGGAATGCACCTCTTTAAACTGTCATTCAGTTTAACTCCTCCTCTGCAATTATACTGGCATGCATAATACATCATAACAAATTGGATTTTGCAAAGAAGCAACAACAGAAATTATATTTGCTTGTGGCATAAGATAGAAGCTGTTGTAATAGGGGAAGGAGGGGGTGAGAGAGGGATAAAGAAATCTAATGAATTATAACCACTTACAGAAAACAGCAGTTGCCTTCTATTTTCTCAAGGTTTCTTCTTCTTCTTTAGCATAAAGACCAATTGCAAATGCGAAATTAAAAAAAAAAAAGAAATATTAAAACAAATTAGATAGCTTTACAATTAGCAAAGGCTTTACAAAATTGTACAGGTTTTTTTTTGTTTTAGCAGGAAGATTTTCTTCTGGCTTTAGACGTTAAAAATAATTGCCTTACTTGGAAAGTAAGTATTATACTACTGCCTTACTAAAAGAAAGCTTTTTGTTTGAACAAGAATTCTTAAAGAGACACCATCAGGTGAAATATCCTGCATCATATAGGAGAAATACCTTTACCAGATCTCCTGGCTGCAATAAGGAACTTCCATTTTCCTTTGATGAATAAAAGCCCTTCCCCCAAGTACCAAACCCTGTGATGGTTTTCCAAGTCTCTCTAAGTCTAAGATTCAGTGGCTGATTATCCTCCTCCATGCATCTGATTGCCAGAGTTACTGAAGATAAGGGGCAACCCAGAATATCCTTCAAGCAGCTGATCAGAGCCAACGACATATCCCCAATGTGCATGGGACTTCAAGACAGCAACCAGATCAGTTGTCTGCTCCATATCCCTCAAAAAAAGCAAAATATGCATTTGGCAGTACATCAGCAAAAAGTCTGTTGGTTTACAAAAGAATTTAGATGAAACAGAGGAATGTTTCCAGTGGAACACTGAAACTTAATGTTTTAGGTTTCAAATGTTTTAACTTTTCTAATATTTTAACTCTGAGATTGTTTGTCTTCAAGATATCCTTCAGAATGCAAAATGTGTTTTTCCCACACAATTTCTGTTAGCTTCAATTAATTTCAATTCTATGGCAGGTTCTCCACTTCATTTATAGAAGAAGGGGAAGTGAGGGCTTTGCTGGGACTAGGAAGAATATTTTTGTCCTTTGAAAAAGATAGTATTTTTGGCTCAGTGTTTAGAAAATAAAATTTTGTGGGTAAAATCTGAACATTTAATATGGAATTAGAACTGCATTGTTCAGAAGCCTTGTCCTACCCGCCTCCCCCCAGCATCACGCATCTCCCATGATGATGTGCTAGAAGTTCTTGATTCAAACTTCAATAACTTAACAACGTACTGGTATGCAACTAAAATAAAATGAAAGGTCAGGGAATAAATAAGTGGGAATAAAATAAGCAAAAACGCAAAATCTAAGAACAGTAAACAGTGGCATCTTTATGAAATCCCAAACTATTTGGCACCTGGACTTCATAGAGGTAAGCATTTTCTGGAATGTTTCACTTATCTTGAGGATAGTAGCAGTCACATAGGTGGTGACTTTACATGTTTTGGGTATAAATCATCTAGATATAAGGGGCATCAGTGATGAAGTGATACAAGATGTGAGTTTAAACAGTGAACATTTCAAAATACTTATATTAGAACTATGTAGCACACATGTTTATAGATAAGAGATTCATTTTTATCTCCTCTAAAACTGTATCCTACTAACTTTCACCTTAATGATGGATGATAGCTTCAGGACCATTGCAAGGCCTCACAAAACGGAAGCATTATAATACCAGTTATGTGGAGAGTAGAAATTAACAGCAAGATGACAATTTCTAGACTGATCTTAAAATAACCAGGTTCTTTCCTTCCTGTAATTAAGCAAAGAAGCTCCTTCTCAATTAGACCAGCAGAGGTTGCTTCTCAATGAGACTGGCAGGTGGATATATAGTTATTTCCAATAGCATTAGTGTATGTCACAGGGGTAGAAATGAATTAAGAACTGGGAAACAGGAGAGCCTTATTTGAACAGGCAAGTTTGGCTGCCAATTATTGTGGTTGCATTGGCAGACTGCTATCTGAGATGCAACTACAGCCAACGGTAAGAAAAGTAGCAGATGAACATACTGTGTTCATCTACTCTTCAGATTAGGATAAGACATTTGGTTGCTTACACAATTATTATCATATTAGTGACCATTTTCAAGAAGTGCCCTTCAGCTGCTGTGTTTCCCACACTTACACTGCTGAAACAAACCACTTGAATTTCACTGTGAGTAAAATGAATATCTTTTGAGAATGATTAAAGAACAGACTCTAAGCACATTTCTGTAGTTTAGCATCTTCCTGTCACTGGTCTTTGTTGCAGTAAAACTGCATTTCTATAATAATCTTTGGCTTGCACATTTATTTTAATACTAATTACGTGACTGCATTGTTACACAGATAACTGTGGGAGTTGTCAATTAAATCCTCATTTATGTTCAAGCATGAGTCTGTTCTTAGTTCCTTATGCACATGCATAAAAGAAGTCTGCCTTTTGTAAACTGCAGTTTGCTTGATATATGCAGTTTTTCTAGTTTATCAGATATTATTATGCTGAAGACTTCCATTCTCTTCATTTTTTTCTACAATGCAGTACTGCATAAGCATGTACTCTATATTCAATTTTTTCAGCCCATATTTTAAACTCCATTTTTTAAACTTTAAAAAATAATAATGAAAAACTCCCAATGGATTATGTCCAAAGATCATAATCAGGTATCTGGGTGAGATTTTTTTTTAATCATTTTTCCCTTCTATTGAAGTTAGAGAGCATATTTCATGGTACTATTCCTTCTTAACAATAAGAAATTCACTTCTAAGGGTAGGGCAAGCAGAATAGTTGCATGTTAACAGGTAGTGCTGTCCACTACGTAATAGGGAATTTCCCACAGAAAGAAATGTGCTGAGGTGGATCTAGCTTTTTATGATTTTTATGATAATCAATGCACAAAAGTTCACATGGGATCACAGGTAATGATACCAGTAAAAACAATATTTGTAGGTTTTTAACATTCCTTTGCATTATATGTGAAGCCAAACAGTACAATACTATCTAGTAAAGAGAATAAAAGGATCAGTCCTTTCTCTTTGTCCAAATTAAACAGGAAGTTGACTAGCATCAATTGGTGGTGAAAAATAAATTGCATTTAGAAAATTCCATCAATTTAATAATTTAGGGTGTAATTAACAATACAGGAAATTTGATTAAATCTTTTTATAATTTTAGCCTACTCCATCTAAATACAAAGAGGATCTGCCACTGAAATCAACAGAAGTTTTGCAGTTCACCTCAGTGAAGCCTAAGACTTGCACATCAGATTTTGTAATAATAATACACACATTGATCTGGAGTAGTGGATATACAGGCTTTGCCTGAAAATTAAAGGCTGAAAAAGAAAGGGTACACTGCCTTGGCAGCCTAATTCACAGGCTACATTATCCTGCCCAGAGGTTAAGTGCCCTCAGACTGCAAAAAAACTTTAGCTATTTTCTTATAAAATGCAGCATATGATATGGATATTTAATGGTCTCTGCAGCTGGTGAAGAGTTCGTCTCAGAGAGCTGGGAGGTTCAGTAACTTCCTTAACTTTTTAATACTTAATGGCCTCCCCAATAAAACTAGAAATCTTGTGAGACCAGGCTTTTAAAAAATACCCAATACTGTCTACTTCTATCCAGATGAGATGTACCAAGAGAGCGGCTTATATAATTAGATCCATGGTTGATTCTCATTTGCTAAACTTACAAGATACCCTTGAAATTCTGCAATACCAGATGCTGTTATTCAGTCATTACTGATTATAGCAAAGACTTGTTTTGAAGCAGACAACTCAGTTGTCTGGACTTGAGTCACACTTATCACCTTGTTATACTTAACGATGACATCCACTGGAAAGCCTTCCCAAATCCCATGGGCTGCTCTGCCCGGAGCTGCTGAACAATAGTGTACCTTCAGCCCTGGCATTTCATCACATTCATCACATCCTGCATCATGACGCCTCTGAATTCAGCCGGTATCTTTCATAGTTTAAGAAAACCAGAAAAGATCGCAACCGTAGGACATTCCTGACTGAAGTAATCAATGCATCGTTACAACAAGGACTATCATCATAGTCTAGCTATGAAGAATTCAAGCAGTGCAATGGACGTGGGGCTGATGGGCCATAGAGACTAAGGAACCAAACTGCACACTGGGGACTAGCAGAGCTGTGGGTGGATGGTTAAAGCGGACAGAAACCCCTTTGATTCCTGATGTGAGAGTTCATGCCGGTCAGCAATATAAACTGAGGCAGTTCTCTTCCTTCTTCAAACATGCTGTAATTTCCCAGGCCTCACTGATAAGATCACCATGCATATCCAATCCTATTCAACTAGAGTCTAACAGTAATCCATATATACTTTAAAAGGCTCAAAATGAGATGGACAAAATTTAACTATAAATGAATTAAAGGATTGCTAATGTTCTAGACCTGAAACAACCTAGAGTAAAACTTGGCCATGAAACTGAGATTGCTTAGAAATAGTGATGGATCTTTAATTGTAAATAGGTGGAAGATATCCACCCTTATTGCATAAATGCATTCAACAGTTTGTCAAATGTCTTGGTGTCTTTTGAAAGAGGAGACAAGTGGACATGGATTTTAGTCCTTCTCAAACAGTAATAATGAGAAGGTTTATTTCATTCATTTGGTGCATCCCACAAGAATCAATTCTCTCCAGTCCTTTTCTATATTACTCGCAATCACCAAGGTGAATTTGTCCAATTATCTAGACTTATGTGTCAATAAAATGATGATATTCAGCTCTTTCTATGTTTTATCATGCCTGCAGTATACAAAGTGCTTAGATAAAAACAGCGGGCTGCATTTGATTCTAAAAAAGACTGAGTGCTGCAGCACAGAGGAAGGCATTAGGAAAAATTTGCAAGAAGGTGCATTCTTCTTTGATTGAAATTGTTGGCCCCAAATTAGCCAGTTCAATACATAGCTTGAGGATATTTGGATTCCTTGATGCAGCTAAGTTACATAGCACTATCCATAAGTAGCAGTTTCTATTATCACTGATTGCTACAAGGCTCCATCCCATCTTGGCAGACGAAGCCCAGCCTTTGGTTATTTACATGTGTCACCTCGCAGCTGGATTACAGCCATGTAGTTCCTGGGCATGAAGCCATTGCACCTTAGGAAACTCCAATTAGTACAAAATGCTGTAATACATGAGCTGTCCTGAGCAAATCTATCCTCTCTTACAGTGACTTCTTATTGACCCTTAAATCAAGGGAAATTCTCAGTTACTACTTTTAAAATAAGCAATAGCCTGGGGCCAAGATTTTTAGAAGACTAAATAAAATTCTGGGATCCACAACCTTAAAATACAGCTTCACCCCTTCAGTAACATAATGCTCAGAAAGAGTTACAACTTGTCTACCTAGAAGACAGAACATCCCCAACGATGGAAAATAGAAATTAATTCAATGCGCATTTCTGTGACCTTAAAAATTTTACCAAATATATATTGCTATTAAAAAACAAGGACAGAAAATAAAAGAAAATAAAAGAAAACGATCAACACCAACAATAATACTGTCAAACTCATAGCCTCCTCTACACATGCTTTTTGCCCCTAGGGAGAATATTTTGAGAATAAAAAAGAAAATGCAATAAGGAAATAAAATAATAAAAATTAAACAGATGTTTCCTAATAACCCACTGAAAGGCACTTGCAAAAGATTAATCAGTGCAGCACAATGCCTGTATAGAACTGAGAGCATGGACTACCTGACCGTGTAGTCATTTAGTTGTTTTTCTTCCTGCACATATCATATCTATGGGTTAAAAAGGACGTTATTCCTTTAATGAGCAAATTCCTCATAAAAGAAAAGGTGCCAGTGTAGCGACAAAAGCTTCATTACTATCCACTGAGTATTCACTATCATCTTTCTGAGAAAAGCCCGGTTCCTGGTAGTCAGATGTCTCTCTCCAGACTGACACCACTGCTGAAAATCTCAGAACAGAGGCCATGGGACACTGGCACCCTCGTTTTCTCTCCTTTGATGATTTTCCCTCCTAGTGCAGTGAGCAAGTTAGTGTTGGCGCTGGAGCAGAGGCTGCCCTGCATCGGTTTCCGCGCCGAGCACAGGGCTGCAGTCTCCAGGGTTACCATCCGGCACCTTTCAAAAGCACTAAATTAACTCCGAAAGAAAGAGATTCCTATTGCAACTGCGACGCATGAGGAAATGATGCCAACTCTATGAATGATGAGTGTTCTGCTTGCCATGTTGAAATTGTTTGTCCTGTTGTGCATACCCATAAATTAAGCAGCTGTTATTTTTTTTTCCAATTAAACACAGCCCTTACAATGCATAATAGGTCATTCAGATGTGTGTCTAATCTGTCTATCCTCACTAAACAAAAGACTAGATTCAGGCTTATAAACAAGGAGTCAGTTGTAGCATATTAGTTAAAAAAAAAAAGAAAAAGAAAAAAGAAAAAAAAATAAAGCTGTAGAGTTGAGTTCTAAAAGGATTAGCATTGGGAAAATCTCCAGACCCGTAAAAGAAAGAAGAACAAGTGTGTCCACACTCCAAACTTGATGGCAAAATTCCCTCCCAATCCTCTGTGCTATTCCAGAGGATAAGAAAAGCTTTTGTGTAATTAAAAATAACCATGTATTTGCACTTGCTAAACTGACCTCCAGACCACATATGCTTTTTCAATAAAGACCATACAAAATGCTTTGCTAATTTGTCATCTTAGCATTCAGCTGGTATGCAGTTTCCTTTGGGCAGGTGACGCTTGTGTCATAGGTCATTAATCAGATATCCTTCTCCTCATGTACAAGAAAGCATGGCAATTGATCAGAGATCTTAAATCTTTTCGAAGTCACTGAACAGCAAGAGTTCAACTTTTCCTAGAATCTGAGAAGCTGAATTTCATTACAAACAAACCACTCTCCTGCCGCGGAAAGGCTGCATTAGATAACTCAAAAGGGAATGCTGGAAATCCATGTTGTGTGCAGAGTAGCCTGTCCTTTGAACATATTTATTTCTTCCCTCCACTCCAGTCCCCTACTTCTATGTGAATGAAAGAGAACATCTAACCTTTACAACAGTGAAAGTTGCCTTCAGTAATCATCTTTACTTTTATCCATATGAAATGTGATTTTCTGGGTGCTCCTATTCAATAATTTGCGACCGGTGATTTCTTGGAGCAAAAGATCTCAACAGATAAGGATGAAAGCAACATGTGTCAATGAGATTGACCCCTCCAGACTGGATCCTCCAGTCCAGCTGAGCTGGGCTCACTAAAGAGTGCAAACAGGAAAGGAAGACAGGGTTGAGGATAGAGTAGAGGACAAACTTGGGTTGCTAACTTTGGTCTCATCCTAGGGAGACAGTCAGTGAAGAGCTTAAAAGCTGGTTTAGCCTCAGCTGTACCTCTTTATCACACACTGCCACTTTTGGAGGGTGGCACAACAGTTACAGTTCCAATCCTCATCTCTCTTTTTGCAGTCAAGGTGAACTGACTGGACTTACCTAATAACTGTATTATTTAATATCCTGTTTGGCTTGGAAACTGTTAATGTCATTGCTCTGTAATGGCTAGCTCTCCACGACACTGCTTGCTCTCTTCTCTGCAGGCTTGGAAAGGATAAGGGCTCATGAGACCACAGTAATTCAGGCAGGATACAGCCAAAAGCACGAGAAAGTCTGGGCTGGTCTCAGATTTCATGCATGGTCTTGGTGTAGTAATTATGTAGGCACTTCTTAACGGATGAATTCCCACCCATAGGATTTCACACCTCCCCAGGAGTATCTGATTTATTAAAAATGCCTAAGAGCTCCCACAAACTGAAAAGAAACTGGAAAAAAATTCAATAACTAAAATCGAAAAAGCCAGTTTGGTGGTATTTTCACCCAAGTTTGCTATCGTTGATGGTTTTACAGATGCAGACCTTTTAATCTGCCAGAAAACTTTGTCTCCTGCCAAGAAGAAATGGTACTTTTTCTAAAGAAAAGAAAGGGAGGAAAAAGAAAAGAAAAAATAAGACATTTTCTTAAAGATATTTTACTGAAACTGTTGGCAGCCCTAGTAGTTGGTGACAATTGTGTCTGGGAGAGTAAATCAATGCTGGTAAAGCTGCAGACAGTTAGGTGACATTTTTCTCAGGTGACAATGTTCTACTGTGTCTCCTGGCATTATTAACTTTTCATTGGCTTTAGGACAGTAGAGAAAGAGTGAAGAAAGAATTCTGATCAGAACAAATATAGGACAAAGGCAACTGAAATAAGGCCTTCTACATGCATCTCTTCTTCCCCAAATCTTCATTGTCTGCTTAGACTGCAAGGATGTCAAATGGGGATAGCTTCCTGCTGGAGCTGCTTCAGGGCCCTGGTAGGTCTGGGCACCATACCAGCAGCCACTTACTCTCACCACTCATCCTCTTCCACTCTGATAATCACAGCAGCAGGTTGATTATTGGCTTGTAAAATACAAGGGATTTAGTGCTGACTGCAGCACTGAGTGCCTCCTCAAATTCCTCATTGCAGATCATTTCATAAAATTTGTCAAGGGTCTTGTCTGAATTGTATTTTCACATAGTTAATCCTCTGTCTGTACAGCAATCTGGCCCTGTGCTGCTTGCACTGCAAAACATGCCTGCAGCTGACCTCTGTGTACTCCCTGCATGTTCACCAGGATGCAACCAGCCCAGCCACCCACTTAGCAGCTCCTGACAAATACTGCTACAGACACACGTGGACTGACCACAAAGAAAAGTAAAGACAGTGAGGAAATGAAAAAAATCTAGAGAAGGTAATATGAGATTACTGCTGACAGACTTCCCCTAAGTACACCCTGCAATGTGTAGGAATAGTCTGTGGAAAGGAGTAAGAGGTATCTCTGACTTCAGGCCCTGAACTTTGGCAAGGTTCACAAAAAAGTTCATTGGGAGGCAAGCTTAGCAGTTTATGATAAGGACCAGTTAACAAAATGGAGAATGAATCCAGTGCCTAACTGTAGTAGGTAGAGCAAGTTCTGACTAAGAGAAAATAGAGTATTAAAACACAAGTTATCTGTTTGACTTTAATACCAGAGAGGGAAATAGTTGGAATTTTCCCTATCCATTTTCTGGTCCAGCCTGTTCATTTGGTGTATTTCTGTTTTCTTTTCTTTCTTTTTAATTATAGATGGTGAAACTGTTGCCACCTTTGATCCCACTTGTGACCATATTCGAGGTATTTATGCCCTGCAGCTAAAAAAATTGGGTTTTTTTATTCTTCTTCCAATGCCTCATTACTTACAGGGCTGAAAAGGGCCACAAATAACTGCCTAGAAATTAGGATAGAACAAGGGAAAGATAGCACTGGAATGCATTGTGTTTTATCTTGACAGACAACAATACTCTTCTTAGGTCATGTTTCCATTCTGAAAATTAAGTACAGTGGAAAACAATGAAAGTATTTTGTAAAGGAAACAAAGATTATATTATTCAAGAAGGAAAGGAAGTGGTACAAAAATACCTCGGGATTAGACAAGAAACAAAATGTCAAGTACTTCGATATTTATTTTTGGAAGCTCCGTAATTTTGTTTTTAATTAATATCTAGTAACTCCTCTCCAACAAACAATGCTTTCTTCCATACTCCCGTTCAACACAAGCCATTTCCATTATGCATTCATTTCCCTAAGTATTTTTAACAGATAGCTTCCCTAGCAAGATGACTGATTTATGGGGGGGGGG